>CAJUYI010000327.1:156238-178287 GCA_910591695.1 Galerucella pusilla
AAAAAATTTGTTTACTGGCACCGATATGTAGATGACATTTTAGCTTGCTTCACTGGTACTACGAGACAATTAGATAACTTCATTACTCACATTAACTCAATACATAAAAATATCAAATTTACAGTAGAAATTGAACAAAATAAGTCCATAAACTTTCTAGATCTTACAATTTCAAATATAAATAATAGACATGACTTTTCTATATTTCACAAACCATCACATACAGATATTACAATTCATAATAGTTCAGTCCACCCAATCAGTCATAAATTAGCAGCTTTCAATAGTATGATACATAGACTTTTAACAGTTCCATTGAATATTGACAATTACAATAAAGAACTAAATATAATAAAGCAAATAGCGGTTAACAATAATTACGATCCAAATTTAATCGACAACATCATAAATAAAAAGATACAAAAACATACTCTAGAACAAGTATTTCCTTCTGATAAAAACAAAAATAAACAATTTAAAAGCTTAACTTACTTTGGAATACCATCCTTAAAAATAAAATCATTTTTAGAAACTTTAGACTTGAATATTTGCTTCAAAACTGACAACAATTTATCCAAATTCATTAAAAACAACAAATCCAAATCCTCAAAACTAAATAAATCAGGAGTTTATAAATTAAAATGTGGTAATGACGACTGTGATAAAATTTATATAGGTAGAACTTTCAGGAATTTTAAAACTAGAATTTCAGAACACAAACGTAGTTATGACAATCAAAAATTAGATTCCAACTATTCAAATCATTTATTAGCAAACCAACATTCTTTCGATTCAAATTTTGAAATTTTGCATATAGAAACTAAATCCTTCAAATTAAATCTTTTAGAAGCCCTAGAGATAAATAAAAACAAATATTCATATAATCTTCTTAACGACCAACTTGATATTAACAATTCTCCATTATTAAACCTTTTTACCTAGAAAGATTCCTGTAGGAAGGTTGTGAATGAGTTTCCAGGTAAACTTGTTAAATTCTTTAGTTAATTCCATATTTAGACAAATTCTTTTCATTTCCTTGTAAATAGATTATAATTTTATTGTTAAATTTCCGTATAATTTAGTATTAAGGCACTGTATAAATAGAAAGTTTCTCATTATACCTCCAACGTTTGATAAAGCTACTGTGTTAGCGAAACGCGTCACTTTATGTTTAAATTACAATGTAGATTTTACAAAATAAAATTGTTTGATTTCATAACTTAAGTAACATACTTATATACGTTTTATATTAGTTTAATAATGTGGTTCCGTAGCACAGAACACACCCAAGCACAGTGAGCAAAGGCGCCGCATAATGTTGTTTTCGATCTGTACCGGGTTCGAGATCTGGTTTGTGCATTTTTTTTAATATGTTTTTTTTTTCAAATCAAATTTCTTTTTCGTATAAAAAATAGTGTATACAAGTTTCATGTAATGGTTATTAATACACTCGCATTAACTATACGAAACTCGCCACGAAACTCGCCTTTGGCTCGTTTCGTATCCCAGTGACACCTTTGTTAAGGAGTCTTGTATAATAAATAAAATATAATGGTAATAATAAGAAATATAAAATATTTATAATATAATGGTGTTTTTTTAATTTTGCCCACCCATAAATATTTCTGTTTCAAATCTTTTTAAAATGTAAAAAATATATATTACCTACATACACGTTTTGTCCATTGTTAACTCCCAGCATCATTGTACTTACCAAAAAAGATAACTAAGTTACTGATAATAAAGTATAATATTTCGTATTATATCTGAAAAACCATGTCGCATTTCAATAATCATTCATAAAGTGGAAATATGCATAAAAATTAAACACAGAGTATTTCCCATATATTTATCATTGTACATTACCGATTGAGATTCCCACATGACGTCACACGCTGTCGGCTACATGCGCAAGAACATACCGTGGTAAGTGTATCGTGGGAGTAGAGTACAATAAGCCAATAGGCTGCAGTGCTCCCGGCATCAGAACACACACAAAAAATAGGGGAGGTTAAAGCTATAACTTCTACATATTATGAGCAAAAAGACCTCCCTCTTTATAATATGATTTTTGACGTGCTTTTTAATAGCTTGCAGTATAGTATAACACATTTTTTTGCAGATTCTTCTCTGGAAAACATGAATTATAAATGGGTGAGTAGAAATGATTAAAAAATGCTTATTTTTGGGGGGGTTTTCCCTATAAATTTATTGTATTAGTGCATGAGTATAGTACATTCAATAGCCCTCTTGGTGTGCGTATTCGTTTGTGACGTATATCCGGGTTTCGGGTTTTGGGTATTTTATTTGCTACTTTGACATATAGCTAACCTTAAATTTGATAAATAAAATCATCAGCATCGTACTCAGCCAAATTCGAAAAGGCTATGAAATTAATAACTTTTTTTAACTGAAAATACTTGAGAACTTTTAAAACGCTGATGTTTTTCCGTGTATCTAGGCATATTTTTGTATTATTTAAATAAATATATCTAATAATAAGATTCATATTCACTTTTCATAAATAATAATTGGCCGTAAAGAACAAAGTACAGATCTGACGAGAACTGTCAGTGGGACATTAGGAGAAGACGTAAGACACATTGCCGTTACTAAAGGTACGTCTGCATCCTATTTTGAATGGTGTAATTTCGCGTCGAGTGTGAGCCGTAGCAAAACATGGGAAGTCGTACAAGCACTGGAAAATAATTTATGGATGTGTAATGAACGAAGTTTCTCATTATACCTCCCTATCTGAAAACAAAAACAACTAAGTATTGACTACAAACTTTTATTTTCCAATCTAAATGAACAAATATCAGTCTATGGCTCATATAATTTTTAATTTTTACTGAAGGAATTACTACAGTTATTAACACTGACACCTTTCTGGGGGCCCGAAACCTTTTGCGGAATCAGCCCCATGGAAGAAATAAGTAAAGCCGAGAAAAAGAGAAGATCTGACCATTGGAAAGATCTAGTAGGGCTTATACAATCAAAGACTCTTCTGGGTGACTACAACCTGTTGAGATCAAAAGAATGCATAAGTCAAAGTAAAACTGCGGTAAGAGTTTTGACAGGGATCCTAACGGGACATTGTCGCCTGAATGGGCACCTGAAAAAGCTCAAAATAGTGGAGGAAGAAGAATGCAGATTTTGTGGAATGGAAGAAGAATCCTCCATCCACATACTTTCCAACTGCACAGCACTCCAGAATCCTAGAGCACAGCACCTGGGAGATTACTGGATAGAAGAGGAACATTTGCCTAAGTTGAAGCCTGCAGACATCCTAAAATTCCTCCGGGAAATAGGACTAAAGGAACTACTAGTTTCTGAGACTCTCCTCAGAAACTGAGTAGAAGTAAGGGGGCACAATAGATCTTTTAGGTCTCAGTGAATGTCACCCCAAAAATCACACATACATATATACATACATACAACACTGACATCTGCTGTCATAATGCAATTGTTAGTTAGTGGTGCTAAGGTAAATAAACAATAAGGTAATTTAGTGCACAGGAAATAGTTATTTGTGCAACTCGTGCAAAAAGTTCATATTTGTTGCACGATCTATGAAGTTTGCAGCTCGAGACGAAGTTGAGATCTGCAACAAATATGCTGCACACAACATTTTTCCTACGATCGTTATAAAGTAATTTATGTTTTTATCAGTGGCGACTCCTCGAAGGATGCTAAGGCTCAGCCTCCTCAACAATTTATCCAGCAAATAGCACCAGAAATATTTTGTTGATTATTCTTCATTTTATTTCCCGCTTATCTAAAATTTTTTAATTTCGCAATTAATTCCCCGTTTTCACTACTTATTTTAGAATCTGACAACAGTGCTCTGAGGCTAGATTCCTCAAACATCTCTCTCGAAACAAGTGTTGCTCAACACAGTTGCCGTTTTTTCTACCAGTCTAATTGCTAATACCGTAAAAAATAGATCAAATGGCAACACTCTCCGGAGGCTTAGCTTCCATCGGTTGCGATGATATACGAACCAATACGAATTTCGGAATACAGAATAAGAGCGTGGGCTCGTGCGTGCTTGTATTGTTTTAGATGATTAGCGGAAATAATTAAGTTTTGTTATTTCTTAATACTTTTAAACACCATATGATGTAGTTCTTCACACAGACGCCTCAAAAACTTCTTTTGGTGTTGGCTGCTCCGTCACAACCAACCACGAACTAATAGGCTCCTATCGGTTGCCCTCAACATGTAGCGTTCACACTGGTGAGTTGTATAGCATCTTCCAAGCTTTCAAGCAAATCTCTTCTCCTGTCAAGCGCGTCGCCATTTATAGCGATTCACTTTCCTCAATTAATTCACTCAATACTATCTTTACCGACCATCCAATAGTTCAAAACATCCATGACATCTATCAAACTCTCTCAGCTCGTGATGTAACAGTCTGTCTTATATGGCTCCCATCTCACATTGGAATTACTGGCAATGAAAACGCTGGCCACCATGCTAAAGAAGCTTCTTCTTCCACAACAACGTTCCAGCTCCCAGATGACATAAAACTATTATTCAAAAAGTCCGTCAAGGAGTCCTGGCAAAATTTTTGGCACAACAGCTAAACAGCCCTTTACGATAGACAACCATTAATCGGCTGTCTCTCCCTCGATTTCTTAACCAGGAGAGAAGAGAGAAGCTGCTGTCATTAGACGATTGCGGATCAACTATACCAGATACACACATGGTTACTTGATGTCTTCTGAAAACCTTCCCGTCTGCCGTCACTGCAATAGTGCTTTAACCGTTAAACATATTCTCACAGACTGCCAGGAAAAAACCATTACATACAAGCGCCTAGACCTAAGACCAAACCTGAGAGAGCTTTTAAACTGCACTGCTGAAATCCCAAAGACATTGAAATTCCTCAAATCAACTAACCTCTACCACAAAATATAAACTAGATTGATATTTTACCGAGTATTTTACATATTTTATGTTTTAAGAGTGTATGTATTTATAATATGTCTTTTTGTCTTTTGTACAGTGCCAATGGCCATAGTTGTCGAGGCATTTAAATTCTAATACAAAAAATAAAAATATATTTGAACAAACAGATGTTATTTTTCAAATTTTACAACATAAATTCACTGATATAATTTATTCAAGAAAGCGTTTGAAGCATCTCATTGATAAAATTTCAAGATTCCCTAATACAGAATTGCATTTTAATATTTTATTTGGAAATTTTTCAACTGATGACGTTCCTCCCGTAAAATGGATGAAAACATATAATTTGGTAGACAAGAAACTACATTATAAACAACTTTTTTATGAAATTTTAGATACTAAAGGTAACTGTGGCTTTTCGACTTGACGAATAAAGGCTTGTTCGAATGTTTTTCACAGGAGTTTTCCAATACACTTTTAGATAACTTAGTCCTAAAATATAAATTTTTTGATAAAATAGCACTGCACAATGGATTATGCGAACAAAAAAAATGTTTTGGCAAGAGAAACCCTATACCTCCACGTTGGTTCATCACGAGCCGACACTGGTTTTTATATTAAATTTTTATAAAAGTATTCAACAAGTAGGTACCTATCTACAACAAAAATTGGGCATTATTTTTACTTTTTTGAGCTGATTTAGATTAGATTTTCGCAATAAGAGCAATTTACAATTATAGACAAACTTAACTTCCACTGATTTCTTAAATTTTGTTTCATTTTCACTTGTGGACATATCAGGCTTTTCACTTGAAAAATAAAGTACCTACCTATTTATAATGAAAATTACTCAAAAATCTTATAAAGTTTTCAGGTTATAAATTATTATTCGCCAACAAAATTAATACACCCCTGTCACGGCTGATACTTTTATGGCTTTATTGCATGTCATTATCCCATCTCAGGTTAGGTCAGTTTCTTGGATCGTGAAAATAACTATACCCTAAATAGGCATGTTAAGATATAATGAAAATATTTTGGCTTGACTACAACTTGTTCGATATCAGCATTACTTTGGTTCAAAGTCGAATGAATCAACTGATTTTTTAGGGATTTGTAGCTTCCGATACAGTTTTTATAGCTTTCGATACAGTTTTTATAGCTTTCGATACAGTTTTTATAGCTTTTGATACAGTTTTTATAGCTTTAGAATCGTAATATCTGCAATTATTTTGAAAATGATTACTTTTTAAAGTGAGAAGCTGAAAAGCTTTGGAAATTCTCTTCGATTTTGTGTAGGACATCAATTAATTTAAATCCGGTCCTGGAAATAATAATTTTAACTTGTCCAGGGTTGTATAGTAAATGCTTTGGCTATTCAAGGACCCCAAATTTTTTGTTTCTAAAAGTGTGCACTCCTTCGTACTACACATACCCTACCAATTTACCTAATTAAAATTTATTTAAACAATGTAAGTTTATTTATAAACAAAAAACATTTTGATATAATAACTAAACACGTATCTGTGTTAAAAGAAAAAAATGCTTACGTTACAATCTACTTAATAGAAGACGGTTGATTAAAATGGTGATCAATTATGTGGTATTTTTCGTAATAATCAACTTAGTGAATGCCAGTAAGTATTATTTTGATTTTATTTAAATTTTTAGTTCAATTTTAAGCTAGTTTGTGGAAAAATCGTAGAAATTTTTATATTTTTATTTAAAAATATCCGTTTTTAGAGAAATAAAATAACCTTTTTGATACTTTTATATTTTCGAATCTATGTAAATATTAATTTTTGTAATTTTTTTAATTTATCTTCTCAAATAGTCCAGTAAATGAAGGGACAAAGCTCCTGAAAAGTCCCTGAAGACTTCTTTTTGGGCTCAACTTGTAGGTCATGGCAGGTGTTTTTAAACGAGAAAAAAACTTAACGCGATTGAGTTTAGGGTAGAGAGAAAATGGCCCCTTAAACCCTGGAAAACGGGTTTCTTGCTAATATCTGGCTCAATATGCGAATTAGAGAATTTTTTTTCGCATAAAAAATGAAGATCGTCTTATTATGTACAAAAGTGGTCCCCATCAGGTTTTTCGAAAATTGGATAGTTATCGAGATAATGAGACCTAAAAGTCTCCTTATTTCAGCTGCTGCTCTGCCTGTAGGAATTCTGCTGTCTATGCAGGGCGCGGACGAATTGTTCCATAACTCGGCAAAAATTGACTTTTCCCGATGATTCAAAGTTCATCGCAATGGGAAGACCTGTAGCTATCATTCCATGTGACTTGCAGCTCGTCCGCACTTGACAAAAATATTTAAAAAAGCGTTTTTTTCCACAAGATTTTCAGACTATTTCTTTAATTTGTTCATATTATTATTTAAAAAAAATGGTCTTTTTCCTAATTTTTTTATAATGGAACCTTAGGAAGTCTTGAGTAATCTCAGAAATTTTTTTTAATATCTTTCTCGCGTTTTGATAAAAAATTGATTTGTTTATTTACATTTTTCAGCCGTTTTCGAAGTTTTGTACAATCTGTGGAACAAGCGCGATTTAAAAATTTATCATTCTATATATTACTTCTCAATGCACATCATTTTAAAGCTTAAGCCGCGCCCACATTAAGTCGAATGTTGTCCATCGACGTGGTCGATCGAAAATGCCCTCTATTGTAAAGCTGCGTCCACATTATGGATCGACAATGTCGAGCGACCATCCTCATTGGATGAGCATTGTCGATCGACCTTGTTGATCTACACCATTCGACATAATGTGGACGCGGCTTAAGAGTGTCTAGTTTTCAAATGTACTTTATGATTTTTAATAAAATCCAATCATTTTCCAGAAATCAGGGAAATTGATCACACCGGTGAAAACCGAACATTTTTTAAATAAATAAATAAACAAATCAATTTTTTAACAAAACGTAAGGAAGATATTAAAAAAAAATTTCTGAGATCATTGAAGACCTCCTATGGTTCCATTTTTAAAAAAAATAGGATAAAAGACTATTTAAAAACATATATGAACAAGTTAATAAAACAGTCGCAAAATCTTGTGGAAAAAAGCTTTGACCGTTTTTTAAAATATTTTTGTCAAGTACGAACGAGCTGCAAGTCAGATGGAATGATAGCTACGAGTCTCCCCATTGTGATGAACTTTGAATCATCGGAAAATGTCAATTTTTTGCCGAGTTATGGAACAATTCGTCCGCCCGCTTACAAGTGATTGCATAGACAGCAAAATTCCTACAGGCAGAGACTTTTAGGTCGTATTATCTCGATAACTATCGAATTTTCGAAAAAAATGAAAGGAACCATTTCTCTAGATAATAAGACGATGTTCATTTTTCAGATAAAAATTCTCTAATTCGCATATTGAGCCAGATATTAGCGGGAAACCCGTTTTCCAGGGTTTAGGGGGCCATTTTCCCCCCTTCCGTAAACTCAATCGCGTTAAGTTTTTTCTCGTTTAAAAATACCTGCCGTGACCTACAAATTGAGCCCAAAGTGAAGACTTCAGCGACTTTTCAGGAGCTTTCGATATTTTCAGGTGTTCTGTTACTGGACGTAAAATATTTTCCAGTCAACCCTGAAATATTTCACAGACTAGATTATATATTTTTTTTATTCGATACATTTTTTTTAGATATTTACAAGGACCTACCTAGAATTTTTCTAATAGACAACTATGAAAAATGCAAAACCGAAGGAAAAATTTTCTGCAAAGTCTCAATTATTCTAAAGCCTTCAAGTAAAAACGTTTCCCATTATTGGAATTTAATACAGGTTTGACTAAATTTAAAATTGAAAAAAAATATCAATCCTATCGACGATGTCAGTTAAAAAGCAATTTTTGTTGTTTTAGCACTCCATAGAAAATACACAAGCTTACAACCATAATGAACTATTTCACGCTATCTGCGTGGACGACTTTTGTCCACTAGTATCCATTAAATCGGGAATAAATTTGAATAAAAGCATTTCCGAATGTTACAACGAAAAATTTTCAAATTTAGGACTATCAGCTGACGTTGTAGGCTTAAATTGTAGTGATATAACTGACGTACAAAAACCAGATTTAGTTGATTGTATGTGGATGTAAGTATAATAGTATATTATACACCAAGGTGGTGAAGAGTATTATCATTGACCGAGCACCAAGATTATTTCGCGAGGGGCTATACCCCGAGCGGAATAAGGTGCGAGGTTTATAAATGTCTTCAACACCATGGTGTATATACAACTTTTTCCACTACTAGCCAAATTTAAGACAAGAAGTTTAAATAATTCACAAACGCACCACGAGGAACGTTTACTCCGTCGTTTTACTGACAAGTACACTGTCAATTTTTGATACAATATGAACGTACTCGTTATGTCATCAGTCATTTTTGGTTGAGCGCGAATTTTAAACTAAAAGCATTTTTATTCAAATAATTTTATCTTGATAGGTAATTTCAAGCAGCAAATATGTTAAAGACAATCTCCTGGGTATACAAAATTATGTTGCACAAGTTTTTGTTGAACTACTATTCCTGAATTCTCAAAATATTTGAATTTGTTCGTTATTGACCTAGGTTAATAATAGAAAATTATTAACCACTGATAGAGAAATTCAACTTCTCAGTTGGCTAGAAGAAGCAATAATTGTCAACTTCACAGCTAGTAGTGGAAAATAGTATATTACATAACGTGTGTGGAAAATCACTTTCGCACAAGTAATGTACAGTATTTTTCCTACGATCACGTGATAATTTCAACATAATTGATTTCAAAATTAACAATAGCTGTCACTAGTAACAAAAATTCAAGTAGTTATAGGTAAGTTATTACAATTATTAATTGGTTGGATAATTATAGAAATTGAAAGTGAGATTATTATTGTTCATCATAATCCATACATATTATATATAGGCCGGCACTCCTGTTGTCAGAATATAGGCCGCTCATTTTGAGCTCTTTTGATCCTTTTTGTACGGTGGATCAGTCCGTGTATTATCTTCTGCTTACTAAGCATGCGGTGTGAGTTCGCCATATTTGTAATCATCTTCCATTTCTTCCTATCCTTTGTTTTTCTACCCCAGTCACGGATTCCCATTCTCTTTAGGTCATCAATCACTTGATCTTCCCATCTGAGTTTGGGACGTCCCCTTGGTCTCTGGATTGCAGGCTTCCAGTCAGCGATTTTCCTTATTGGATCGTCCTTATTCCTTCTTCGAAGATGCTCATACCATCTTAGTCGTTGTGCCTTTATATGTCTGACTATATCTTCACCATTCATGTATTGATCTATTTCGTAGTTATATAGCCTTCTGTACCCTTCATTCGGAATATGTATTGGGCCTATTATCCTCCTCATGATTTTCCTCTCTAGAACTCTGAGATTTCCTTCGTCTTTATCAGTTAGTCTCATATTTTCTCCGGCATATGTTATTACTGGTCGAATTGCGGCTTTACAAATTTTGATCTTGGTTTTCCTACTGATGCATTTGTCTCTTAGTAGTTTCTGATACTTCCAATATACTTTGTTTCCGGCGATTATTCTTGCGTTGATCTCTGCACTTCTGTTGTTCTTCTCATCAATTATTATTACCAGGTATCTAAACTGACTTACTCTTTCAAAAGTGTAATCTCCCATATTTATAGTGGCTGCGTTGTCCGTCTTCCTCGAGATTTGCATATATTTTGTCTTCTCTTGGTTGACTAACAGCCCTCTCTTTGCTGCCTCTTTTGTTAAGTTATTGAATGTATTCACTAGGTTTTCTTTGTCTCTGGTAACTGAAGCTACGTCATCGGCATATCCTATTATTTGTGTGGAGCTGTGGCTGATCATTCCTTTTATGCCTATTGCTTTAATCACCCCATCTAGTGTTATGTTAAAAAGGTTTGTAGACAAACTATCTCCTTGTCTTACACCTACTTCAATGTTAATATCTCCTGTATTCCCGTCTCTGGTTATCACCTTTGCAATCGCATCCTTCATTGTCATTTTCACTAGTCTTATTAGTTTTTCTGAAATTCCTATGTTCCTCATATCAGATATTAGCCACTCTCTGTTGACTGAGTCAAACGCTTGCTGGAAGTGAATGAATAGTATATGTAGTTCTATGTCATGTTCATAGCACTTTTCGGTTGCTTGTGTTAGTAAATGTATGGCATCTACCGTTGATCTTCCTTTTCTAAATCCCTGTTGAAATTGACCTAATTCGGGTTCAGCCTGTTTGTTTAGTTCTATTTTTATTAGATTGGTCAAAATCTTATAAGTAGTATTAAGCAGCATTATACTTCTGTAATTCTTGCATTTGGTTGGGTCTCCTTTTTTGAAGATCGGTACTATATGTCCAATGCTCCACTCTTTTGGCATGCGTTCTTCTGTCCATATATTCATTATCAGGTCATATATTCTGTGCAGTAAGGCGTCTCCTCCATGTTGGATTAGTTCGTTATTTATATCATCTGGGCCTGCCGCCCTGTTAGGTTTAAGTTGTTTCACAACATCTATATATTCCTCGAAAGAGGGTCGGTACTGCTGTTCAGTTTCTCCTTCCGTTATTAAATCCTTATAACTTTCATCCATAGTATGATTGTTTTGGTATAAAGTTTGGAAATATGTTTCCCACTCTTTTTTATTTATTTTTACTGTTGCAGTTGCGTTTCTGCTACTTTGTTGCTTTCTCACATACTCGAAGAGTTTTCTATTATCCTTATTATTATTTTCTATTTTTTCCATTTGTTCGGCAACCCAGTTTGATTTTTTCCTTCTGTAGAGTTTTTCTGCTTTTTGCTTTATCTTTCTGTATTCGTCCAGTTCTTCATCTTTCCCTGTTTCCAACCATTTACTTCTCGCTTGTTTTTTATTTACGCTTGCTAGTTTACATTCTTCGTCAAACCATTCTTTGGATACTATGTTTTGTTGTAATCCAATGTCTTCCGCTGCGGAGTCTATAATGCTTCATACATACTTATCATGAATACCTTTCAAGATGATTACATATTCCTACTATTATAACAGGTGATTTGGATTAGTTGGTAGAGCATCGAACTTCTGACGAAGAGTACGCGGGTTCGATCCTTGACCGCGTCCTAAATTTTTTTAATCAAAAAAATGACAAAAATTTCACTTTTCAAATAGATCGCTTTAAATTTAGATATTATATAGGTAAATCTAATTAAAAATTATATATTTGACAGCTGGTCAATCTTAATAAAAATTCATTTGACAGCTTTTTTATCCGTACACGTACGGATAAGTTTATTTTCCGTACGTGTATGAATAAAGGCCATAGAGCTAGACAGTGCGATATATGTCACTTTCCTATTTGATCGTAGGAAAAATATTTTACTTACAAAAATTGACATGGGAGTGAAAAAAAATAATTTTTTTAGGTTATTCTGCACGTCATATTTAACTTATATACTTATAGCCACTTACTGGGATTACTATAACGGAGAAACGATATTTTTGAAACACAATTTTGGTACTACTTATTTACGTCCATTTTCACTTATTAGAAATTATCGAAAATTCAAAAACATCACCGTAAATGAGGATTTTCAAAAATTAAAATGCATACAAGGGATAAGATTCTATAATATGTTGCTGATAATTTTCTGTCATACTTTTTCAAGTTATATAGGAGGGTATGTGATGAATACCGAGTATATAGAAGATGTAAGTATATAGTTTGTCTCAAAATATACCCTGTTCACTTTTGACAGCACTTTGACAATTTACGACCTTCTTAAACTAATTTTACTTTAGGGCCTGGTTATAGTTGATTTGATCCTTTTTTAAATAATTTTAAATGGTCCACCACTAGCGATCTCTTCTACAGCATCTATTGGCCATATGATTTATTGCAATTGTTCCATTAATTTTATTATTGCCAGCAAAAGCGAAAACGATATTCTTTGAGACAAACTATACTAAGAAATTTTTGATTTTTTTTTGTAGATTCCAAATAACCCCATACGACATGGCGTGCGAAATTTGATGGTATTTCTGGTGCAAACATTCTTTTTGTTTTCGGCCTTTTTGATGTCGTATCATTTTTTTCAAATAGTAGAAAACGAAGAAAATAATTGTCACAAATTTAAAGTGATTTGTTTGACGTTTTTAAACAGATATTTAAGGTAAATCCCTCTGGTTCATTTTCTATATCGTGCCGCTATACTACTTCTTGTTTTAAGGGTAAAAACTACCCTTAATTGTTAAAAAATATAAAATAACATTTTAGACCTTAATATGAGTGAAATTTGGTTTGTATTGGTTAAATAATGATTGTATCTTCTGTATGTTCCTTGTGGTATATTATTAATTCTTTTTTTTTAATTTCTTGAGAAATTAAACCACAATTTTTTTAAATTATTTCAACGTTTCGGTAGCGTTCCAGCTACCGTTGTCAAGAAAAAATAAGTAGAAATTAAGTAATTTTTTATCCCTAACTGACACAACAGAAAAAATTTGACAACTAGACAATCAAAAAATTATTTTGAAGTTTAAGACTGCAAAATTTTGTTATCAAATTTTTATTAAGGTCCATTCATAGTAGATCATATCTGTGGCAAAATGTGAAATGAAACACTTCATTTTATGACATTCCAACGATATGATAGTCTACTAGAAATGGAAATCCAGTGAAGTGCACGTTCCAGGAACGGTTTTTATTGGGATAGCGCGTTTCTTTCGCTTATATTGGAAATGTTGTTAATAAAACGCGTTTCTTAATAGTTTTTTTGTGTATGAATATTTAAGTTTTTGAAATATGTATACTCAGTTTTGTGATTTTGTGTATTGAAATGTGTATCGATTAACAACTATTCAAATTATAAATCATAAGAAAACCTGGATAAAAACTTATGATGCTATCCTGATAACGCAGGTAATTGATTATTGGAAATTTCTCTTTCTAACATTGGTAACCAAATTTGACTACAATCGGCTGATATACTAGCTACACATTTATCTGCATTTAGTTGTATTAAAGCACTTTCTTTGATTTTCCGTCTTTTATTATTGGGTTCTTTTAATATTATTTTTGATGAATCCCATTGAATTTGATGACCCTCTTCCCAAGCATGTTTGCAAATAGCTGACTTAAAGAATTCCCTATCTTTGATATATTTTTTGTGTTCGTTTATTCGTACTTTCAATGGTCTAGATGTTTCACTTAAATAAAATTTGTCGCATTCACATGATATTTGATATATGTAGTTTTTTGAAGATTGTTCTTCATTCTTTGGTTTCGTTTTTGTTAGTATTGATCTCAATGTATTATTCGATTTAAAACTAGTTCTAATAAAGAATTTAAAAATATTGTGATTTAATTTCCCAAGAAATTAAAAAAAAGAATGAATAATGATTGTATTTCAACCCCTTAAAAATCAACCTTTGTTAGAGCTTATTGTAAAACTAATAATAGTGATTTCTGTTGTTTAAAATATGTATTAAGTTCATTTTGCAACTTTTCAACCCTTGATAACATTGAAATTTTTATAAATTTTTTTTAATGAGCTCCTTCGTTTTCAGTGATAGAAAGTTTTTTTTTCAAAAACGAGGGGTTTTCCAGAGCTATGAGATTCTATGTGAATTAAATTTCTTAAGATCCCTTAGTTTTTGAATGGGGTGAGTTTAAAGGGCTCGAATATGGTGGTGTTCGCTCGTAAATAAAGGCTATAAGCGGCTACATCTCGTCAAATATTTACTATCCAGAAAATCTACGCAGATGGAAATTTTAGTCATTAAAAAAGCTACCTTGTAGTACTACATTTTTTTTCTATCTTCATAATTTTCGGATATATTTTGAAGAAAAGGGTCGTTTTTGCCTCCAAAATTACACATTTTGAATTGGTCAAACTTCCTGGATGTATTGATAATACATATACATACAGGGTGTCCCGTAAATTAAGAAATATTTAATAAAATACCCAAATGCAACTTTTCTCTAACCTTCTTTGTTTGTGAGATACAGGCTGTTTGAAAGTGCAGAAGAAATACACGTTTTATTTCATATATTCTCGGGAGATGGAAATATAAATTTAAAATTTTTTGTAGGTTATTGTCTTTTCAAAACACATCGACAGTATTAATTATGACAAATTCTAATATGCCAGTGGCGTAATACGAGGATTTCGTAAACTTTTATTGTACGATATTTTTAAAACACCTAACCTAAAGACTTTTGTCTGCAATTCATTATTAAATTCTCTACATAAAAGGTACTCTTTGTTAAATTCGATAGAACACTCCATTTTCAATATTTTTGACTTTTTATTGCAGTGTTCTATCGAATTCAACAAAGAGTACCTTTTATGCAGAAGATTTAATAAAGAATTGCATACAAAAGTCTTTAGCTCGCAATACAGGGTGTTTCAAAAATATGGTATAATAAAAGTTTACGAAATCCTCGTGCCACGCCACTGGCTTATTAGTATTCGACATAATTAATACTGTAGATGTGTTTTGAAGAGACAATAACCTAGAAAAAAATTTAAATTTGTACTTTCATCCCCCGAGAAGATATGAAATAAAATGTGTATTCCTTTTATACCTTTAAACAGCCTGTATTTCACAAACTAAGAAGATTAGAGAAAAGTTGCATTTGGGTATTTTAAATATTCCTTTGCGATCTATCATGCCTCTAATTCACTGTACTTATTTACGGGACACCCTGTATTAAGAGAAACACAGAAGGGTGAAGGTCAATTTTAATTAAGGAGGTAGTTGGGGGGTTGTTTTCACTGATTTTTTCATGCTAGACTTTTTTTGAAAAATCCTATTATATACATTGAGAAAAATATGTTTTTCCTAAAAAAATGCAGTTTTCCGGTTATTTGACTTTGAATCTTTCAAATTATGCAAATGACAAAAAAAATAACCTTTAACATGCCGTATCTCGGTTCGTATTGGTCGTAGAAAAATTGAGTATAAAAGAATTTTGTTTGTTTTTTAAAAGCTACAATTTTGCTCCATGTAGTTTTTTGATAAAATGTATATTTTTCGAGTTATTCGCAAAAAACCCTTTAAAAATATCAATTTTTCTGTCGAACTGTTACTTTCAACCGCAAATAACTCGAAAAATATTAGTTTCACAAATCATAATTACTTTTTTCATCGATTGCTGTAGTCAAAGTGTACTAAAACATGTCCACCCCAAGATGGGGCGGCAACCACCCCAAGGTTTTAACGTACAGCGGCATGATATATAGAAAATGATAATCCATCGTGAATGAATGAAATTCCAAGCCAAAAAGCTTATTTCCTTTACTGAAACAGGAATTTTTTTAAATTGAAAATACTTTTTTTCCAGGATAGTACCATTGGTAATAATAATGATCGGTATGGGAGGTACTGTATGGATAGTAAGTATGTTCAAAGGACCCGTAAAGGATCTGTATGCGGACCAAGAATATCTCAGATGTAGAAAAAATTGGTGGACAACTCTACTTTTTATAAATAATCATTATAATCACCATGATACAGTGAGTTTACAATTTCTCATTAGACAACGCTGAAAAATAATTATTCTAAGGCTTTATGAATTTTTAAAAATATGTTTCACTCAGTGACCGTTTAACTAAGAGTAACAACTACTTCTCGGGCTCTGACGGCTATTGAATTTACACCATACTTTATAATTTCTCATTAAATAAATCAAAAGAGTTCATGTCGGGTGAACTTTAAGGCCACAAAGTTGCTTATAAATGTGTGTTTCAGTGCTTCTTTACAACATGGTATCTTGCAGCAGACACGCAACTATATCTCATATCTCTCATAATAATGGGAGTTTCATGGAAAATGAAACGACCGGTTAAGCATTTTCTAAGTTATTTTCTCATATTAGGAATAATAATACCCGTAGTCATATCATACGTGTACAATTTGGATGCAATTTTTCGAGTAAGCCCAGAGTGAGTATTCGGAGCAACTTTTTCATCTTGTGTTCTATATGAATAAATATTTTTTTTTTAGAAATTCCAAAATGGATAAATTCAGATCTTTTAAATTTAATGCTAAATACTCTTCAACCTACAGCAATATGGCTACTTATATGATCGGATTGTATTTTGGATATTTATATTTACGTTTCAAAGATGTCAAAATATATTTTTCTACAGTAAGTACCAAATGTCTCCAAGACAAAATATCCCCTAAGCAAAATATCAACTGCAACTTATTCTATTTTTAATTATCTTCTTCTTCTTCTTCATTGTCGTCTCCCAACAGCCCCAACCGCCAATGGAACCACAAGGATCCGCAGTCAATATCACAACCTCACACACAACAGCCCCAACCGTTGTAGAATTTTAGAGTCTTTTCCTATATCATCTTCAGCGACATTTATCTCCAGGTCTTCCATGATATCGGGGTCAAAGGTTTTGTCTTCACTTACATCGCTTTGACATGGCGAAGTATTGAAACAAGCCTGTCCATTACACTGACCACAAGCCAAAGAGCACTGCAAACTCCTGCACCCACAACCACTCTTGCAATTGCAGAAGATTGTGTTGAGCAATTCCTTTGGCGCAGGTGCTAAACTGGACGTGATGGGTTCCAGGAATCCGTTACGCATTATCCAACCCCCCTTCTGGGGTTCTAAAGCATGCCATTACCAAGTTTGAGCTTGATAATAAACACGATTGAGATGTTGGTGAGCTGCTGCACTTTTCAAAGGTAGACTTGACGTATTGAGCATAACGAAGATGATCAATAGTGTCCACAGATTTTGGAGAAGTATACACAGCCAAAAAGATTTGAATTCCAGTCTCAAATAATCTTCGAACCGGGAGGTTTGTCAAGTCACCAGGTCGGCAACTGTCTTCAAATATCTCTTGTCCAGTTTCAATAGCCTGTATAAGATTTCCTTGTTCAGGAAACTTTAGGATCTTTGATAAATAATATTATTAACTCTTTGTATTTCCTTACATTTGAACTGGTCTTTCCTATCTAGCCAGTTCCCGATTCCCTCTCTTATGTAACTGTTTTCTTTGGCTAACTGGTCTGTCATTTCATCACCTGCAATGCCCTGCAAAGTGCCGGCACCTATATTAGAGACATTTTGTTGCCTCTTGTCAGCCTGTTAAGAGATTTTATACCGGATTTTACCAGTCTAGACCTAGTTGTTGGATTCTGATTGGAACCATCCGTAAACCAGGTGACTCCTCCAGAATTATTTCTGCTTCCTGTTCCCTAGATTTGAAGATAATAATAAAATATGGGTTCATGTAGTATTGTCCCAGTTGTATCATTACCTCTTACTCAAATATTGGTCGGGAACCATAATATTCCCTTCTTAAAAGTTTATAGAAGGGATCTGTAGAGTAGGGAGGGTGAGTGTAGGCTCACAGCACTTAGGCCACATGTGACCCATTGTACATCCTCCCGAGGAGCTGTCCTTCTAGGTCATCGTCCATCCTGTCCTTCCCAGGAATGTGGACAGGTCACTAGGAGACATCTCCTTTATATCGGCAGGTGTAGACTCACCGAACACACTCTCTTATTGACGATAACTCCGGACACTCGCATAAGACAGTTTCAACTTCCTGTTCACACATCCTGCATAGAGGTGTGTACACTATCCCCATAGTATGGAGGTGTTTCCTTAGTTGACAGTGGCCAGTCAGAAATCCTACTGTTAAACGTAGGTTTTTCCTGGGGCCTATTTCACAAAAACACAAGTTTGTAAGTAACAAGTAGGTTTCAATAAGTTTGGCAAAATATGTAATTACTCGCGTTTCATAAAACGACAAGTGTACTCTTGTGATAACAGGCAATTTTTCATTATTTGACAAGTAAGGTACTTGTTATTTAGTATGAATTTACCTGTTATTAACTAGTGTAGTAAACAAAATTGTATCTGAAACTTGTTATCTACTAAAGCTCTTCTACCCAACTTAAAAGGTTGTTAGCTGACAAGTTTTAAATATAAATAGATTATAGTTGAATATATTGGAACACTTCCTAGTGTCGCTTTTTTTAAGTTTTGCCAAAAAACATCTCGACAGTAAGTCTAATCCTTAGTAGGAGGTACAAGCCCTAAGCTGGCAGACTTTTGATGAATTGCCTTCCAACATTATATTTTATCTTTTTTTGTAATCTTGCTGGAAAAACTGCCGAACAAAGTGTCTTTACTGTCTTTAATTCCTTTTAAAATAAGAGCTTTATTACCCAATGTCACACTTTTAGACATATTTCACCATCTCGTTATCGAGCTAAGTAACATCTATGGCAATGGAAAAACAGTTTTATAAACAAAATGTTTAGGTTATGTATGGTGTGTTGTTGACAAGTTCTTTCCCTTCTTGTTTATAATGTGTTAAAAATAGGGCTGTACAACGGAGACCTTACATGCAGAAGATGCAAAAAGGATACCGAAACAGCTCTGCATATACTATGCAACTGTGAGTCGCTGGACCACAGAAGGCAGAAACTGTATGGTAGACCCCAAATGACTCCAGAAGACTTCTACAACCAACCAGCAAAGAACCTGTATGAGCTAATACAGGGAACGGAATGGCTGAATAGGTTGTAGTCAGAACACTAGGAGTATCCACAATAAGCCCAGGAGGCTGAGGTGGTACCGGCGAAGGGACGGCTCCAGGGAAAAAAAAACTTGTGAAAACAAGTAGTTGTTACTCACAACTATTTTCAACAACACTTGTACCTTTGTGAAATAGGCCCCTGGTCATCGTCAAATATTTCTTCGGCGCCAGCTTCCCAGAGTCGTCCAGGGTCATCCTAGCAAAACTGTATCCTTTGATGCCATCCCATCTCTTAAGGAATTGAGCATGGGTGTAACGTTTGGCTAGTTCCGCAATTGCTGAAGTCGTAAGGCCGTAGGTGTCACTGGGTCCTGAAATTTTTAGTCCAGCTGCTTTCCTGGCTAAAGAATCGGCAATGCGATTAACTTCACTCCTGTCGTGCCCTTTAACCCTCAGGATAATATTGTTATCTACCGAGGCGTTAGCTAAATCTAGTTGGTACTCTAGTACTAGCCCCGATATAGCACGTTGTCTGTTCAAGGCTAATAGGGCTTGTCTACTATCAGTGCAGATTGTTATGTTTTTGCCAGAAATTCCTTTTCTGGTTAGTTATTTTTATACCAGCAGTTCTGTTTGAACCACGCTGGTATTGTTTCCCAGTCCCCACTTAATCCTTAGGCTTACTGCTCTGGAGTTAACTACACATCCTGAGCTTATAGAAGAGAAAGGGATATTTTGCATTGGGAATATTCTGCCCGGGTAACTTTCGCTACCATATTTTACATACAAACTAATAGTACGGTTAAAATTTACTGTTTAAGGCTTTCAAAACAGCATGGTACTTGTTCTTCCTAGGCTTACCAATATTGGTCTTAAACATTGCTGCCTATCAATATTCAAGGATAGTCAGTGCCGTCCTTAGCGGTATCTTAAAACCTCTCTACGGCATCGGCATAGCCATAGGGGTATTTGGAATTGTAAATGGACAAGGAGGTGAGTGAATTTGGACTATATAGTACCTTCTGCAGACTCCAAATTTTTCAATAATCGAAAAAAATAATATTAAATTATTTTTTTCAGGAGTGGTAAGGAAAATCTGCGAGTGGAAACCGGCTATCCTTCTAGGAAAATTGACTTACAGTACATACATTGTACATTACGGTATCGTTTTTTACAGAACTGCCGTTACTACAGAACCACTTTATATATCAGACTTTGTGTTGGTAAGATTTTTTATTTTGATTAAAAAAAAATCTTGTGTATTTTTTATTTTTTAGTTGAAATCATTCATAATAGATGCCACGCTTTCTTTCTTCTTTGGATTTTTGGTGCATCTTGTATTTGAATTACCTGCGGCGAATATGCAAAATATTTGGATACCACAAGTAAGATGTCATCGAGTAAAGACGAAAATTTTGAAAGAAAAATAATGCTTATCCACTAATTTTTTGATAATAAGTTGTTAATATATATCTTGAAGATTTTTGATTTTATTTATTTGAAAAAATACATCCTTTAAGAACAATATTCCGGAAAGTATATAGCATCAACCCTTGGATGGTTTTTCACATATTTTTTCCTGTCCCATAGTTTGCTACGAGCTCTCCCTGTCAGTTGGCACAGATAATCTGATTCTTCTATAGGCCTCCAGATTTCCTTTCTTCTTCTAGGCTGTAAGAGTAGCCTATGAGGCTTTCTATTCAGCGGATTTCCTATTTCTTGTCTTCTGTGTGTATTTGTAAATTTGTAATTTTTCGTGTAGGTTTTCTTTTGTGGGCTTGATGTTTGTAGTTTTGTGTGTTTATGGATTCGATTCTTGTGTTTTTCTTTTTGTGTTTTGTGTACGTAGGCTTGTGCATTTTCGTATTTGTGTGTTCTAAACGTTTGTGGATTTGTGTGCTTATGGATTTTTATCTTGTGCGCATGTAAATTTATTTGTGTATTTGGTATATTTGTAGGTACGCGTATTTATGGATTCGTGTCTTGTGTGCTCGTGAATTTCTGTGCTTGTGTATTTGCGCATTTGTTGTATTAACCAGTTTGTTGCATTTGTGTTTGTAGGTTCGTTTATTTGGGTATTTTTGTATATTTGTGAGTTTGCTTATTTAAGCATTCGCATCTTGTGTATTTGTTAATTTCTGTGTTTGTGTATTAGCGGTTGTACATTTTTGGATTTGTGTGCTTATGGATTCGTAAATTGTGTGTTTGTAAATTTCTGTGTTTTTGTGTGTGTTATATTTGTAAGTTTAATTGAGAGAATCAATATTTTTATGTTTGTGGATTTGTATATTCGTATATTTGTAGGTTTGCGTATTTATGGATTCGTGTCTTGTGTGCTTGTGAATATTTGTGTTTGGTTTGTGTATTTGCGCTTTTGTTGTATTAGCCAGTTTCTTGCATTTGTGTTTTTGTGTAATGTGTTTGTAGATTCGTGTATTTGTGAGTTTGCTTATTTAAGCATTCGCATCTTGTGTATTTGTGCATTTCTGTGTTTGAGCGGTTGTACATTTTTGGGTTTGTGTGCTTATGGATTCGTATATTGTGTGTTTGTAAATTTCTGTGTTTTTTTTGATGTTATATTGGTAAGTTTGATTGAGAGATTCACTGTTTTTGAGTTAACTGTATAAACCCTCACTTCGTGGAATCTACTCA
>CAJUYI010000328.1:0-11893 GCA_910591695.1 Galerucella pusilla
AGTGGTCCTGCAATACTATGGTGGTTCACACCTATCCATATTCCACCAAACGAATTTAGCTTCTTAGCAAAGCCTATAAGTTTATTTGGTGAATGATATTGCAGGTCTGAGGACGGGAGCAAGACTACCAAACAAGTACCTGATTTAAGCCACAGCGGGGCAGGCACAAAGTATAAGCTCTGCTATTTCATCATTTTTCGACAGTCCAAGACTTACCGTATAATAATTCAGATGACAGCTACCTGTTAGACAACGTAGGCCTTGCCTGCTAGTCTTACACTTGTTTGAAGACATTATTTGAGGAACGTATAAATGCCTTTGAATGAACCAATCCTGGTAAATTATGTGTAAAACTCTTCTAGCTGTTCAGATGTTAAGTGTTTGTTTGCCGAAACTTTTGGACCACATTCATTACCTTCATATTTTTTCCAAACGCTTAACCCTTTCGGTCCTGGCGTACATTGTAGTGTACGGCCATTCAAATCTATCCTAATACAAAGTTTATTTTGATTATGACCATTGCGTCCCAGCATACACTTGAGTGTATATCGTAATAACGTTATAATACGTGTGGTACCATCTATAGGCACAGAAATGAAAATTGAATATTCCATTTTTACAGCGATCTTGTTTCGAGCGGAATCGACAAGAAGTGATGTGTTTGGTATTTTTTTGTTTGTGTTAGCTCCGAGTATCAGAGTTGTACATTTTTTTAGTTATAAACGACACTTCAAACTAACTGCCAAAATATTAGTTAGTGCTTTGGTGATTTTTTTTCGGACTCTTCGTCAAATATAGATACGTACACTATTGTGTACATTGGGTCTTGGTGAAATAAGTGAATATACCTAACTTATTTTTTGAGCTTATAAAAAGGGTACTCTTTCAGCATTTTTTTTTCAAAATGAGTGAAAGACCGCTTTCATACGAAGAGCTTGTTTACTATTTGGAAAATAATGACTCAGTCCTTGATATTTTGAGCGAAGATGACGGATATGGGAGATTGATTCTCATATACCAGAAGGTTCATTTGAAATTAATGATTGTCAAATTGCACGTTAGCTAATAAGATGTATTTAAATCATTGGGTGCGCAGTTTGGAATGGATGAGCCCGAAACTCTTGATTTAGAACCTGAGCAGGATGAGGTATTTGCAGATGTTCCTCAAGTTTCTGTGCAGGAGCAAGCGGATGTGGTCGTTGAAATGGCCAAACCTAAGTTTCCGAAGAAATTTTTTTTGTTAACATTTCAAGAAATAATAAATATTAATATTTTTTGCTTTGGGGGCTATGATTCCGTCAAGTCCCAGTGTACACTACGGTGTACACATCAAATGTCGAAATCGGATAAAGATAAGATTTATTAACAAAAACTAAAAATCATTAAAAAAAATGAAGATATTATGTACCAAATTTCATAATTTTATTCCAAATTGAAAAAAATCGGGATCGAAAGGGTTAATTGGTTAGACTAAGACATCAAAAGGTAGTAATCCGCCCATGTCCTTTAGTATATTCAAAACTATTTTTTGAAACTTCACATGGAGGTGTATGGTTTAGGTTAGGTGCTAGTTTCTGTTCTAGAAGTTATATAGTCTCAAGATCCAAAAGCATAAACGATTTTCATACATATTAATCCATCATTGTATTATACTGGTAGAGATAATAATTAATTCTACGGGACTTGATTATACAAATAACATAAGAAATATTTTCCAAATCATTCTCATTGTTCAAAAATAGGTTTAGAGGAACTACCAGTTTCTGAAACTTTCCGCATGGACAAATTAGAAGTAAGGGACACAATAGATCTTTTAAGTCTCAGTGAATGTCACTCCAGTATACATAAGTTCATACATACTCATTGTTCTCATAAATTTCAAAGCAATTTTTGTATTTTGTATCGATATAATACCATCCATCTTATTTTATATATTAAACCATGAAACCTTTATGATATATATTCATTGTTACAGGTTTTCGAGATGATTGTGGTAACATTAGCGATAGGATTTTAGTCGTAGAATTTCCTCAACACCGTCATATTCCTCTTCAATCGAACGGAAATCGACCCGTCGGTATAGATGCATCGAATATACCCTTAGAAGGCTTAGATACGCCTTACGAAAATGACCAACAAAATGGTTTCCACGATAAAAAGCAACTAAACAATTTAAACAACATCAGAGCTCGCGACTCTAAACATCAATTCGAATGTACCAACCATAATAACAACAATAACATCGATAACATAAAACCTAAACTAGTAGATAGTTCAGACGATAACACTAAAAATAACGAAGCTTTCAGAGAAAGAGCCATCGATTGCCCGGATAGTCCTCAAAAATTATCAACGAAAGAATTCTCCACGAATTTAGACAGTAAAAACGGTTCTTTCGACGACATATCCATGCACAGTTCGAAAAGCAACGAGCTTTCGAATCTATTGAGCATCTTCAAAGCGCCGTTCGAAAGTAAAAAAACAAAAAAAAATTTGAAACTCAGTAGTTACGACAATTTAGATAAAAGCAACAGAAATCATAAGTTGAGTCCTAAAGTTTACGGTCTAAAACCGAACTATAGTTGTGAGGAGTTGAACAATATCGAAAAGGAAAATAATTTTGACGTCGGAGAAAAGTTGGGTTATGGAAGTTTGCAAGATTTGAGTTATCTCGAAAGAAAGACCGTCGTTCAAAATCAATCTGATGTTAAAATTAGTCGGAATGACGGAGAATTGGTGAGTTTATTTATTTTTTCTTTGTGCATGTTCAAATGTATATATTTTATCATAACGTAGTTTTCATTTAGAAATATTGATTTATGGGAAATATCTTAGAAGAGGATATTGTATTTTAAAATGTTAGTGTGAATGAAGGTTTGGTATTCTATAAAAGCTCGTGCGCTACCAATTTTCTTGAATTTTCATTGTGATTCTTGAAAACGAGCGGGAATAGTAATAGATAATGGTACGGTACCCTTCATGAGGGAGTCCGACTGGCAACATCTACTTATAACAGCATCGTATATTTTAAATTTTTCTAGATTTTTTCTCAAGTGGGTCGTAGAAAAAATATGCTGTTCGACTCGTGTGGATTGTCCATATCGCACTTGAACGATTGAGCACTCCGCCTACGGCGTCGTGCTCAAACTTCGTCCTCGTGCGATATGGCCATCATATCCACACTAGTTGCACAAACTACTATTTCTTTCAAAATATGCCCTTTTACATTTAAAAACAACCTGCCAAATGTCAAATCAATGCATCCATCCATTTTAAAGTTATCGAATTAAAACATTCAAGCTTTCCAAATTTCAACACCCTGTATTTCGAAAAGCAAATGTGCTAGACCCCTTAATCGCGCAAAAAAATTATGGAAATAATAGTAAAAATGTATCCGAACAAATTTAAGTAGATCACCAGCTTTGCATAGAATTTTAATATAGCATCGGTGGTTCAGTGGTAGAATGCTCGCATTCCACGCGGGCGGACGGGGTTCGAATCCCGGCCGGAGCATATGAATCGGTGCTTCGTAAACGAGAGACTAAGGAGGCACAATCACGCAAGCAAGGCACATAACGAAAGCAACGTAACATAACGTAACGCGTAACGGTCAGATCTTTTGCGTCGCGACCCCTGGTCGCTCAAACATAACCCGACGTAAAGAACTAAAGTTCCCAAAAAAAATAACGAAGCAACGTAACATAACGTAGCGTAACGTAACGGTCAGATCTTTTGCGTCGCGACCTCTGGTCGCTTAAACATAACCTGACGTAAAGAACTAAAGTTCCAAAATATTTTATTAAAATCAGATTTTTTAAAAATCTCATTGTATGAAAATTAAGTGACTGGATGTGACAGAACGACGTTCTATTATTTGGCAGTCATATTTCAACTATTGTCAACTATAATATAAGTTTAAACGATTAGATCTTTATATTGAGTATACCATATTTCTCTTCTTTGTAGCCTAATGATGGTAATATTTTACCGAAACTGGTAGATTGTTGGTCCTTCGTGACAAATACATTATATTGTGGTTTGGCTTAGATTTTCATTGAATCCCTTTGCTTAAACACATGTTTGTTGCCCTTGTAGATTTTATCTTTTGATCAGCATAATCAACATATCAACATATTATCAATAGAGAACTCTACAGAGTTTTTAACGTCAATTTAAAAAACAAATGGCGAGTAATACTTAGGAAAATGTATAGATACAGGTATTGTTTCAAGTCTGAAGTCCGAAACTATCAGTGACTGTTATGAACATGTGCCGGAGATTTTCGCGTTCCAACAACAATGGGCTCATTTACATTTTTTTTTTATTTTACCATTAGGAAGAGCATATCATTTTGAGGCTTTGTGCAAAAAATTAGACGTCAGCGAGACTCCTAAGTCGCCTAAAAAAATTATTAACATCAAACAGCGCTCCTCTCCGAATTTCAGGCGTGACGTCATCGCATATAAAATCTCTCCAGAGAGCGGATACCGCGCCGATCGGTTTTCGGTTAGATGACTACTTAGCTAGTAACAGTATTTGTCCACGACCACCTAATAATAAGTCAATATTTTACCTCCTAACTAAAGGTATATGGTACCCATATATCAACTGTCGTGAATTATGGTTCATAATTCACGACTAGAGATGGGGGTACAATATGAAATAAACTATTAAATCTGTGTATTCTGTTCAGGAAATTTGTTTCTGACATATATCGTATCTATAAAGTATTGTAATTTTTAGTATTGATACTTTTCATAACGATATTTTCTAATATTAAGAATTTTAAAACAATATATTTATAACGGTACGTTGTATTGATACTTTCTACAGTATCGCCCATCTCTATATATGTCAAATTATTTGAAGTAGATGCCACAACATTTTGAGGTTAGTAACATGCCAAATCGCTACTGACTTTTATTTATTAATAAATAAATTAAGTGTCGTGGACAAATTATAGTATTCTACTCGCAATTTATGGCCATAATTCACTTGGGTGACTTGCGCCCCTCGCCTGCGGCTCGTGACGCAAACGTCACCCATCGTGAATTATGGCTATCATAAATTGCTCGTTTAATAATATACTATTTGCTTGC
Source organism: Galerucella pusilla (assembly GCA_910591695.1). NCBI lineage: Eukaryota > Metazoa > Arthropoda > Insecta > Coleoptera > Chrysomelidae > Galerucella > Galerucella pusilla. The sequence continues at coordinate 5,100 of CAJUYI010000328.1, forward strand.
TTACCTATATGCTTATTATTATACGTTTTAGCAAATACTAAACAGTGTTGTGTTTGTGAAATAAGAACGTTTAGAAATAATTTAAACTATTCGACACAATGGACCAGAACCAGAGTAAAAAAAACTATAAATATTGTGCGGTTTCAGAATATAAAAGTACTACGATTAAAATATTTATTTCTATTAATAAGAATGAAAAAAAAAACGGAAGCAATGGAAGAAAAGCATAAAAAGACTCGAAGCAATCACTGATAAGTCAACATACTTTGTGTATTTTTAGGATTTCAGTTTTCTTCAATCAGAATCGTTATAAATTCCCTTATAAAATACGTCGTGAATACATATTAAGGGTTATTGAAAACCACTCGCCTGTATTAATCTATTTTTTTTAATACGTAGATAATATTGTTCTTATAGCTTGTGGTGTTATTATTGTTCGAAATTATTTAATAAAATAATGTGTTAGTTCTTCACAAATTAAATTTTATTAAATACTGCTTTTTTCCAAAAAACAGGTAAACTTTTTCAGTAGATCATCAAAAAAAATGGCGTATATTATATGTTTCAAAAGAAATTATTTAATTTGGTCCAAAGTCCGGATCAATCTAACAAATATCGCTTTTTTACCAGTGAGGTGCATGTGCATTTGAATCTGATGTAAACAGTTGGAACTAATATTACCTGCTTCATCAAAATAAGTTTTTCTTGTTCTTTTCAACATTGGTGATTTAATTTCCACTACACATTCATAATAAATAGCATTTGGAGAAGCTCCTTTAATTGGGCAGTCTGCAGTTATAAAAATTTTTACTGAGTTACCTATATAGTGTTATCTCCGTAACTTTGTCCACCAGGTCAAGAATGAAATAAAACAACTGGAATCACCCTGTATATCATTTGAGAGAGCATGTATTTATGAAAATATTGACATTTTCAATCATTCTGGCTGGAAAACAGCCAAAACGATAAGTCACATAGTTTAAAATTATAATTTAATGAACTCGTTTTTTTTAATTGAAAAACTCCATAATCATTAGCAAGTCCACTTCTGGAAGATTTAATGAGTCTGCTTTTTTAAAATTTTTTAAGTAATTCAAAATAAATAAATTCTACGCGAGGCACGTTACAGTCAAAAGCGAAATGTGCACTTTAACTTTCATATGCGGTGACGTCACAGTCATAGTCTTCGCCCCACCACGGTATGCTTGTTTAATTGGTTGTATTAGGAGAACGACATATTCTATTGACATGAAATTTTTAGGATCATATTTTTATCCTTAGTACTTTGTTTTACGACAGTTAAAAATGATTTAAAAACTTCAGTAAACGAGCCCATTTGTGACAGTTTGGTGACTGTTAATAAGCAGTTCCAAAGTTACACGCATACGGTTGGGAAACCGTCGCAAGAGTTTCATTTGTCAAGAACTGTGATTATGGCGCAAGTGCACAGGAACTTGGTGTATTCTGATATGTTCAAAACCACGCGCTTATCCATCCAACTAAACATATAAATATAAGATGATATGGTGGTTTTTATTTGTAGTGATTAGGACGACACAGTAAATCCAAAACAAGCTGAGTTTCTCTGTAAGAAAAGATTTATTGTGTTTTATGACACATGGTTTACATAATAGTAGTTTACCTAACTAGTGCGGAAAGTGATACTTTTCCGCTATTGCAGATGGCCGAACGACGCTTTAGCGGAGTTCGGCCAGCAATCGCGTGCGGAAAAGTCACTTTACGCACGTGTTAGGTACACTATTTTTTCTACTAGCATGCGGAAAGAACCCAAAAGTAATCATAAATCAACATTTCTCATTATATACATATCAACAAATTAATTATTATTATTTGACATTCATTTGATGAGGCTTATACCAGGGCCATCAAAAAATTATTGAAAAATAAGTTTTTTTTTTAAATTATAGCAGCATTATAATAAATTTATTAATTTTTCAGTCATTTGGTAAACTTGGATATACAAAATACATATTTTGAATATTCAAATGTCAGTATATTCCTCAAATGTCAATAAATTTACTTTCCGCACTAGTGCGGAAAAGTGACTCTTTCCGCACGCTTTTTAGTGCGGAAAAGATTCACTTTCCGCACGTTAGTAGAAAAATAAATTAAAGTAACAAAAACTAACTAATTAACTAACCTGTAAGAAAAGAAACTACATTTAATGTTATTAATTACAATGTCGATCCTAAAACACAATTATTATAAATTATTCTTCCGTTTATAAGAATTAATTCGAAAAAGTACTTTGACATTGATGCTTTTTCATGACAGCCAGATAATAATCGTTCACTTAGACTATGGACTATAAATGAACAATTCTGCCTTGATGACGCTTGATGTGCGGGAATATTTAAAGAAAAATCACATTTTTCTTTACACATATTTTACATATCATATCGTAAGGTGCTCCGGAGCAGATTATAAAATCATGAGTTATGGAGACAGCACATTCTTACTTGAGTAGGTAATCCATGTTTTTTCAACAGCAATTTGCATTGGGTCCCTCTGTCTAAATAAATACCTAAATGCTAAACAAATCTCAGCCTGTGCTGAGTGCGCATCTTCACAAGTGTTGCCTTTTTTGCTGTGCTGTTTATAATTCCACTAGTACTACAAATTAGCTGTTCCAATAGATTTCTGCGTATATGCGCATGAGCAAAAACAAATTTGAGATTAATCCGAAACGCATCCATTATTGTTTATTCGAACGAACCTTGGTAATGTTGAAATAACAAACAAGTTTTGCATTTTTGTTCTTCCTGTATAAATTTCTGGAATCACAAGGGAAATTCGCAAATTGAAATAAAAGAGAATGTTCCATTGAAAAAAACTCAAAGGCCATTAACTCTGTATAGATTATTCTTCAAAAAATAGATTTAAATCAAAAAAACCGACTGGCTCCGAAATTTTTCATATCACTGTTTATTTAGCTAATAATAAATGTATAGGTGACATTATAAACACACTGTATAATTAAATTAGTCTCTTCAACTGTATAAATAAGGCGTTGTTATTGCTTTTAATTATTATCAATCCAAGGTCAATTAAAAAAATTATTTACAAGAACAATCACTTTTATAATATGCTGAAATTATTAGCAAGCATAATTTTTTTTGTTATCAATACATAATTATACGATTTCACTCCAAATAATTAATTCTGATTCAGCTGACTAAAATTCCTAGAAAGATTCCTCATCGAGTTCCCTGGCAAGTGAACACCCATTATTGTGTGCTTAATTTAGGCCATCAATTCCATTCATCAATTCAATGAAATCGTATAGGCCGATCGTAAATTGCGCTTATACTAATGTAAATATTTAGTCTTGAATTCTGAGATTTTTTGGCAAACTTTCATTTGTCATTTTAATAAATAACAAGATATACCAAGTCATTTTACTTAAACCACATAGTCTGTTGTCCATTTTCTTCTTATATATAATGTTTACAGTCGGTGTTTATATATCCATGCCTCCTTTTTTTAAATTCGATATAAAGTAAGCTGGAAATGAGAACAAAAGCGATATGTGGGTCGATATTTTTTATTTCGGAAATAGACTTGAAAATGTTTTCTATCCGACTGCCGATAGTATGTCGCTCTGCAGCCTAACGCCATAACGAATTTTAACATATTATAATGTTTTTCTTATTCATTTAAACATTTTTTACCGTGGGATGAAATTATACGCTCACTATGGCTAATTACTATTGGTTTATTGAAGAAACACTTACACACTATAATAAACTTTTTATCTACACTCGGTATAGTAATTGTCCTATTTTATCTTTAACACATATTGCACTATTTATATTTACTAATTCACTATCTGTTTACTCACTGCATACTGAAACTGTTGACCGATTCACTGTATACTGAAAACTGTTCGACCTTAAAAACCCGCGTATCTATAGTCCTTCGCAACTCTAGAACCTTCTTGAATTTACCACCTCTGTGTATGCGGAGCTTCCAGAACAGTCGGGAATACACCATTGCATTACTCTGTTATGAAATCCTCTAGAAAGGTCGCATTCGCCAAAATTTATAGTTCACGACAGGACCGGCTTCTGAATCGATCTTCGGTCTGGATTGTCAACGCCCAATTCATGAATAATTTGCATTTAACACTTTCCACATAGGCCTGAGGCCGAGAGGGTTTTGGCATGTATCGTAGGCCCCACGCTAAGGATTTGGGTGCTGATAGACAACGTTATTCCCCACTTTGAATCCCCAGCATGGCACCCCTAAAGTGTAGGTTTTATGGGAGTGGGTGAATTTTCAAACGTGTAATTCATATCCATGCCCCTGGATCATAGGCTCCACTTTAATTCCTATTTTATGTTGACATTCAGATCACAAAGTCCGCGAACTCTGTATGCAATATCATTATGGCATCACTTCAGATCTACCATACTGTCCGAATTGTGTAAATTTTCTACTGTAGCTATGGATAATGATCCCCGCGATGTTATTTCGTGATCTTTGTTAACAATCAACTGTAGAACAAGGATTTCAAAACGCCATACCCCTGAGGCGTCGCAAAGTGGCCGCCATAATGGAGCAAACATGTCATTTTTAGCAATGGAAATGTGTCTTCTTTGTTCATTTTGATGTGAACAAAGTTCTAAAAGCGTCATTCAGATGTGATGTCACCAACATCAGATATTGGCTTCCAAAGTTGTCACATTTTTATAGGTTGAGTGTGTAAAAGGCACCACGGCCATACCGACATTTTTACGTGTATTTTGAAGTATAAAGCACGAATATATAAAACTGCAGAACCTATGACATGTCGTTAACGTGCACAATTAATCGTACATATTGAATTGAAATTAAGTATTCAAAATATTTGAATACAAGTAAAAAACATTTATATAATTGTCATAATAAAGTAATTATTCCAAAGAAGTTCAAGCTACAATAGAATTGAATAAAAAATTATTAAATTGTAATCAATAAAAGATATGTGAAAGAAACAAATATAAATATATTATAAATCTAAATAAACTATTTATAATTTAAAATACCAGAAATATATAATTTTTAAAAAGATAAATATGAAAAAACAAATCGAAACATAATAGTTAGAAGATCCTCGACACAGTTCCTTTCATAAATAAAGATCCTGGAAACAGTTCCTATCTTAAATAAAGTTCCTGTGCCATGCAAAGAGCCTGTTCACAGTTTCTGGTCCAAAGTAAGATCCTGGACACAGTTTCTGTCCTAAGTTAAGTTCCTGGGTCGGAAAAGTTCCTCGAAGAACAACTAGTGTATGTAAAAATCGCTAGATTCCATAACCAAAAAATAATTTGCAAATGTATGAATCGTCTCTTTTATTATATTACATTTTTTTATTTATCAATAGACATTTATTTGAACAAGCTTCAAATTTATATGCCGTCAAAACATAGTTTGTAAACTGTTTTATTATACTTCGATTAGATTTCCGTTTAGAAATTAATTTTCAAAACTATTCATTATTCTGGCTAATCCGTTTTTTTTTTTCAAAATTAGATTAACGAGAAATTGAAATGATTTTACGAATCTTGTAAATATAGATAAGAAAAAATACACAATTCACACAATTCAAGCATGGTACCAGCATGGCGGTTGGTTACGTAATCACAAAAATAAAAATGATGGTCATAGCGCTAGCAGTGGCGGCCGAATCGTGTGGGCGTTATTCGAACGGGTCGGATAAATAACGAATGTCGACCGATTTGTTTCACAAAAATTCTTGTATTTTCCGATAGTATATAAAAAAATAAGAAGGTGGTAGCGCAATGCCATACTTCTCCGGTGTGACATACCGACGCGAATACATTATAGCTGGGGTTCTCAAACTGTGGGTCGCGTGATGAGTCCAGGGGGGTCGCGGGATAAGGAGGAAAAAAACAAATCAGTCATAGCTGTAGTTTTTATTAATAACAAAATTTATAGGCTACACAAATTTGTAATACACATACAAGTTGAAAAAGGCCCAATACTATTTATTGGGAAACATGAGCTTGTTTGGAATTTTTTATGTCCGGATTGAGTTTTGTTATACACAAAAGAATGTCATTTTCCAGGGTCAAACGATTTCTTGATTTTGTTTTGATATTCACCATTATGGAGAAACCTTGTTCACAGTTATAAGACGAAGAAAATGGCATCAAAGTCTGTAATGCTTTTGTGGACAGTTCTGGGTATTCATTTTTAATACCTATCCAAAATTTGTCGATACAAGCACTGTTAAAAGTGAGTTTTGCTGACTGATCACTTGAAATTTCGATCAGTTGATCATGTTGACGAGCAGTTGGCTCAGCTTTTGTTACGACTTGATCACTGAACGGATTGACTACCCACAAAACCCCACTCGTTTCCTTATTTGGAATGTAATCTGTCAGCTGTTCAATCAAACCTTCGAGATAAGAGGATACTAGTAAGGAGAGAGATGAAGTGTCAGGGGATGTAGCGTTAATATTTGACAGATACTCTATCTCTTGAGTTAGTGTAAAATTTTCAAAATCTTCTTTCTTAACTCTTGCGTTCCAAACACTGAGTTATATTATTATTATTATTATTATTATTATTATCATTATCAAGTATGCACTTGCTCAGCACTTGCTGGTAATGTTCACCTATCCCGAGCGTATGTACACGCAAATGGGATTAGGCTCGGAAGTTACATATTTAGAAATTTACGGACAGTGTGACATGTATTTAGAATGGCAGCCTTGATTGTGATTGTGCCTGCGTAGGTAATCAATGTTAGCTAAGGCTGAACATCC
>CAJUYI010000328.1:31133-42441 GCA_910591695.1 Galerucella pusilla
CCTTCTTTTGTTATGAAATCATCGGACTCTTCATTATCTTTCCTTACTCGGTGTCTGGTTGTTTCGTAAATGCATTTAATGTTATTTCTTAGTTTTGATCCAACTCCTCTTCGTTGTAGACTTTTCCATATTTGATTTCTGGAGACGCTGTCAAAGGCTTTTTGAATATCTATAAAGCCGAGATACACTTTTTGATTTGTTCTCAGTTTTTTGTCAATTACTTGTTTCAATGTAAATACGTGGTCTTGGCTACTCCTTCCTTTCCTATAGCCGCTTTGGGATTCTTCTAACAGTTTTTCTATTATTTTCCTAAGTCTAGTCTCCATATTACTATTGTTAAATATCATACTTTTCTTTTCTTTATCTAACTCATCTGTCATTATACTACAGCGTTTTGTCATCATGATAAACATAAACATTCAAATTCACGTCATTTTAAGTCCATTCTGAGCAACCTAAATAAGACATGGAATTCGTGAAAAAAAGCACAACTTCATGCACTTGTTGCATAAAAAACTATTTTCCATATTCATCAACTATTTTAAAACGTTTTCTCACATAAACTACCATAAAACAAACACCAATGTGAAATCCATCAAACAATATCGATATAAAAATGATTCAGACCCAACCTTAACGAAATATTTCAACATTGTGAGTATTGTGACCTTAGGCGCAATTTACCAACATCGTTCTTTGTACGGCCCGGCAATACCCACATCCCATTGCATTGCACTACGCACCCAATCCCAATTCATCTAAAATAAACATCGTATCGTTTCGTTAAATAAGCAGTACCTAAAGTGTTTTCGAACGCGATTGAGAGAGAGAAAGATCAGCGCCAAGACCGACGAAGCGTCTGTTTGTGACTGGTGACTTGAAGGAATAACCTTAAAACTAGACGATGATTATGATGATGCGTCAGGGCCGTCAGTTACGGTGTGCGTTGGAATGATTGATTGTTCGACGAATACGCTATAGATGTCAAAACATTATTTTGGGCGTGATTTTTTTTTATATTCAAAATTGACAATTAATTTTTATGATATTTTTTTATACGCGCGTGATAATGTGTTGGAATTGACAGTGGGATCTTTTTTAGAATGGAAACATGCGTGTAAGTACAATTCAAAAAAATATATGGGGTTAATTTGTTTATAAAAAAGTGTTGTTTAACAATCTATTTTCTTATAATATTTGAAACAAGTTATACTTTCACTTTATACCATTTAATGCACAGTATCAAGTTATGGTAATAAAATATTTTGGAATTCATTTAATTTGTTCATTGTTGACAGGTGTTGAATTTCTTTACGGTCACGCCTCTTTCGTGTAGCACAAATCACATTCTAATTATCAGAGCATATTTTGTAATTGCCTTAAATAGACATCGTCTCACGTGAACAATGATATATTATATCCAATTAGCATGATGAATAAAATTATATTTCAACTAAAATCGCTACGGATTCAATCTGATTTGAAAAGTTGAAAACGTTAGATTTTATTCAAAAGTAGGTACCTAGTTGAAATTTTTCCAACTCGATTTAAAAAAAAACAATTGAAAAACAATGTATTTTAATATTGAAACAAGAATGAGTTGCATGATATACCTATGCTACTAAGATGTTTGTTATGTCTATTTTCATTAATGAGGGAGTATTAAAATAATAAAGCATTCGTAATCCATTATACCTACGTATCACTTCATTTAGTAGACATAGGTACAAAATATTTTTTGAAGTTATAGGTACCTCGAGTATTTTCGTATGAAATTAATGAAATAACATTTGTATGGATATAATAAATTTATGGGTTGTACACTTATATTTTCACCCACTTAACCTGCTAACAACTGAAAGTGAAAAATTGCAATTTTTTCTAAAATGTTTTTTTTTTTTCACAATGTATGTTAAGAACATTGTGTAATAGGTACTGGTTATATAGATACTCGTATAGATATAAGGGTTTCAACTTTGACTTTTAAACAAAGTTACATTCATAACCAATTTTCTCTTCTTCTTCAATCGTTTTGCAGTTTTCATGCTTCACATTCTTTACAGCTTCCAAAAACAACTTTTAAACATCACTCTTTGAAAGAATTATTATTTTCGCTTGAAACTTCTCCCTTTATCTCTGCCCATACCGGTTTAATCGGGTTTAGCTTGCAATGATATGGTGGTGATCTAACCACCGCCATACAACGATTTTTCACAATTTCATATTTTTTGAATTTATCTTTATGGAAGGAATACAAATAATACAGTTATTTTCTGACAGAACCGGGATGGAACTTAAATATTCTTTGAATTTATCCAATTCAGCATAAGTATCTTTTTTTAACCACTTGGTTGTATGCAATGTTTCTAAAAGTCCCGAGTGATAACTTGCATTATCCATTATCGATACAGTTATGAGGAAGATCTATCATTTATTTATTCATTTATTTTACTTATTTATTGACAAATTGGGTTAAAAATTATTTAATTAACATATTTTGTACTTATTAAAATAAAATACACATTAATATAAAATAAACAAAGTTTTAAGTCAAAAAATTATAAATTAAAAATAACGCATGTGTGTTATGAGTAAGGCCGTGATAACATTCCTAAAGGCTCGGCCAAAAAACCGCAAGTTGAAAAAAATATGACCGATTTTTCAAAAATGTTAGATTTTTTCTAACGGTGCGAGTGACGGCGAGTTAAAACAGCCTCTCTTCGACTTGTAAAAGTTTCGTCTTGCCAAAATTTACCAACACCAAGCGTACTTTTAACTAATTCCACTGTCTTCAACACTTTTACATAAATGTTTGTCTGTAAATGATTTCAAACAATTGAATATTAATGTTTTCTCATTAACTGTTAAATTTCGTCCTCGAACCAAGCATTTAGTAAGCCTTTTCATCACACCTTTGTTGCACGCCTAATCATTGCTTCAGGAGGGGAATTGAATGAATGGCGAACTCTACGTTCACTATCTTCTTCTGTTGTTAATGCTTAACTTCTTACACTACATAGGTTTTTCGGATAATGCTGTTGATACAAAGTTACTTGTAAACCGCCAACAATGCGTAAAGATAAATTCGGATCAATCGGAGTATATATTTTTAAAATCTGGTGTGTCACAAGGATCTATTTTGGGACCGTTACTTTTTTCAATATATACTAATTAGTTGATAAAATTTCTATATCGATGTAAAATTTATTTTTATGCTGATTAACTTCAGTTTTCCTTCTCAGTATGTGAATAATGCTTGTAACATAATGAAACATTAATAAATAAATATGTGTTAACTTAGCTTCTCAACATTGCTTATTAATAAATTGCTCCAAGTCTGATTCATGTTATTCGGCTCTACGTACAATCGTGCTAATTTAAAGTATCTTGTCAATAGGGTCAATTCTATAAGAAGTGGTTAAAAATTAACAGCTTGCCGTTAAATTTTACGAAGTTTCCGTTTTTAGAAATGTTTTAATCTATACATTGTCAATATTATGATTCAAATTTCAACATGTATGGTATCCAATGAAGAGTTTTCCGTTGATACTTCAATAGTATATTACGTAACGAGTGCGGAAAGTGACATTTTTCACTTCCGCACAAGTAATGTACACTATTTTTCCTACGACCATGCGATAATTGTAACAAATATTGTTTAATGTAATGGTTTTTTAAAAATAATGTTGACATCGGTGAGTGCGGAAATGAAATGAGTGAAATTCACTTTTCAACGAGTTATGTACACTATTTTTTCTACGGCCATAAATATTTTAAAAGTACCTTAGGTTTTTCGCTACTATCAGTAGGTATCAACTTCCCTTATAATAAAAAACGGAGAAAAACACTTTTTATTTCTAATTTATCTCACAATTATAATTCGTTTACACTTTTATGTAATAAATATTTCACTTACACTTCACAAAAACTATTTCTATGCTTTGTGTTATAATTTGAGAATTTTGACATAAGCCTTTTCACTTTTATAATTAGTATAATTTTTTACGATCACGCGATAAATTCACGAAATATGATGGTTTTATTTATTTGAAAACATCAATAACTGTACCTATAACATATGATTATTTTTAAAATAATCAGTTTGTAGTGCAAAATATTGTCAAAATAACGCAGAAGACATTTTAATTCTTTATAATTTGATTTTTTTTAAATTCCCACAGCTATACTATAGATATACCCAAAATAATAAAATTTGACAGCTATCTGCGTCATGACAATTCGGAGAATGCTGGAGCAGTCCGCGATTCGATTTCCGGCCGTACCTAGTTGTTTTTTTTTATCACAAAATTTGGCGAATCTCAATAATTTTTGAACAGATTTTGTGTTTTATGATATATTTGTAGTTATTTGTAGTTATGCGATATGATATCTATCACACTAGGGTGATATCATAGCGCACGGTTCGCGTCACTATGATGATATGAGAAACTTTCCGTCAGAGTAGAGAGTGCGATATATGTTAATCTCCTATATGGTCGTAGGAAAAGTAAATCGCACGGCTTCCCTAGCAACTGTCAAGAAACGTCGACATTTTATTCAAAATCTACTATTTGAAAACATTCGATATTGCCATGAAAACCCCATAGGACTAAGTATGTATTGATTATAATTGAAAATGGAATTTTGATTATCAACAATATAATATTGATAATGATTAAACGTTAGTTCTTCAATGTGCTTCTTTCATTGGTAATAGAGTAATAGAGATGGAGGAGATGAAAGTTCACCAAGCACCTCTAATAATGTAACTGTTATTTCTTATGCTTCTCATAAATACAATTACAAGTAGGTCGTAGGTAAAGTATAGTACGTAACTCGTGTTGTAAAACATTTTACGCACTCACGGAATTACGCTTCTTACCACACACGTTACGTAATATACTATTACCTACGACCCCCCCTGTAATCAGTCAATAACACACAGTCGGTATCAATGTAATGACGTTTATTACGCACTGTAAAGTAAATCGCACGGCTTCCCTAGCAACATCTTAGCAACTGTCAATAGACGTCTCCATTTTATTCAAAATTTACTATTCGAAAACATTAGATATGGCCACGTTTAACTATGAAAAGCTCAAAGGGATATGTATATGTATTGATTAAAATTGAAAAATGGACTTTCGATTATCAACAATATATTAATAATGATTAAACGTTAGTTCTTTAATGTGCTTCTTTCATTGGTAATAGAGTAATAGAGATGGAGTTTACCAAGCACCTCTAACTATGTAACTGTTATTTCTTATAATTCTTATAAAAAATACAAGTACAAGTAGGTCGTAGGTAAAGTATATTAGTAGCGCAAGGAATTTAGGTGTTATTGTTGATGACGATTTACGATTTAAAAATCATGTTAGTCACCTTATTCAGCGGGCATTTTGTTCTTGGAAACTGATTTATGGCAACCGTCAAATTTTTCCCTAAAAACATTGAAATAACCCTATGTGGAACATTAGTTTTCTCCCATTATCTTTGCCAACTCAATATATGGTCCCAATTTCACATTTGTATAAACACTAAATTTAAAGGGTTCAAAACTCCACACAGAATTTAAAATATGAAGGTCTGCACATGTCAAAAAAAAATATATATATCTCGATAAGTATAAATTTCAGTTGTAGGGTTCTACATAAAGTGACATCAAAATTAACCGTAGAATCCGAAAAGTTGATAATACACAGGGTGTACATTTGAAATAACAAAGTTGTCGTTCACTTTCGGTATAACCGGGAGTGATATGTATGTCAATAGTATATTATTAAACGAGCAATTTATGATAGCCATAATTCACGATGGGTGACGTTTGCGTCACGAGCCGCAGGCGAGGGGCGCAAGTCACCCAAGTGAATTATGGCCTAAATTGCGAGTAGAATACTATACTTTGTCCACGACACTTATTATTATTATTAATAAATAAAAGTCAGTAGCGATTTGGCATATTACTAACCTCAAAATGTTGTGGCATCTACTTCAAATAATTTGACATATATAGAGATGGGCGATACTGTAGAAAGTATCAATACAACGTACCGTTATAAATATATTGTTTTAAAATACTTAATATTAGAAAATATCGTTATGAAAAGTATCAATACTAAAAATTACAATATTTTATAGATACGATATATGTCAGAAACAAATTTCCTGAACAAAATACACAGATTTAATAGTTTATTTCATATTGTACCCCCATCTCTAGTCGTGAATTATGAACCATAATACACTACAGTGTATTATGAACCATAATTCACGACAGTTGATATATGGGTACCATATACCTTTAGTTAGGAGGTAAAATATTGACTTATTATTAGGTGGTCGTGGACAAAATATATTTTTCATAAATTCTTTCTAACTCGTTCTCCATCTATGCCATTTTTTTAGAAATCGTGTTATTAGTCACCGATTATAGATATTATAAGCTCGTCGTGAAACGGCCTATATACCGTGTATCGTTTAAAAATATATAAATTTTCTTTTTTATTCTTAATTAAGTCATATTGTAGAGATTGGAATGAGAGAGACCAAAGAGTTCATTTACTGACTAAGACATGGGAGGAAAAGCACAACCCCCACACTATATGGAGTGCTTAAGGTTTGGCTTACGGAGTCTAATAATAAGGACGAGTCTAGGCAAGGAACTCTAGCGTAACATGAGAGCATACACAATAGATATGCAAAGGTCGTAGTGGAGAAGCTCTTTGGGCTAGTTGTATCAAACACCTGTACTCGGTTCAATGATGACTGATGTAATTGTTGATAATAAATACATCAATCAGCCTCAGTCTAAACATCAATTATTATTAAACCGAACTAAAGTGTTTGATACAACTCGCAATTAGTACATTAAACCAATATTAATTTTACTCTACGGTCTCGTTCTCCACGCCACAAAGTCTGCAGCTGAGATGTTTTACCGGGACATGAACCATTAGATGATCTTCAATGATTCTTAGCCGATTCCTGCTGATATTTAGTAGCTCTTCGACCCGTTTAATAAATCTATCCCTTTAATGGTTTTACTGTGTGTGTATCTGCTTTGAGTTTTTTCTCCACTATTGGCATTGTACCCATTTTTGTATTTGTTCCCGGACCACTTTCTTTGTGGTCTGTATCTGGTCCAACATATTATGTTGTTGCTGGACCTCTCCAGTGCGTCAAATATTTAAGATATTTCAATAATTATAATAAAAATAATAAATTCTGATTGGCATACTTATTATTTCAAGCTAATTTTTTCCAATTTTTTGTTTTGTTCGGGTTTTATTTACTGAATTTCGTTCAATTTATACCGTTAAACCAAATGGTGTTGATGTTTATAGTAATTTGTTAAATAACTGTACTTTGAATTACTTGAATTGTATTGTAAGCAAAATGCTTGTTTGGTATTCTGAAAACTAGAAGAATACAATTACTGGTGAAACAGTTATACACACACAAACATTTCGATTGTAAAATTTGCTAGGTTTGCTTTTATGAGTTAACGGAAAAATTTTTAGAATTGTATACTTTTGAAAATTTTAGAAACAATACTATTGGACAAAAAAATGGGGAAAAACTTGTGGAGAAAAGGCAGCTCTTAATCCAGTTGATTGACTGAAATGCCCCTATCTCAATTACCGTTTAATTTTGTTTGGTATAACACGTCATATGTTGACTGGAAAAGTCACAAACATTAATTGAATGAATGAATGTATTCGTGTCGGTATTTATGATACAGTAAATTTATATTTTTTTGGTTCATAGGCTAGAATACATATCCGAGTAATTCACCAATGTATTATTAAAAGGAATGTCGGTAATTAGTTATAATTGTACTCGACGAATTGGTTAATTGGTAAAAAAATTAAATATTTGTTGAGGAGACTGCTCTTGGTGACGGAAAATTCAAACATTGGAAGTTTGCAATTTTTCTCAAGAAAGGATTCTATGGATCTGTATACAAAGTGTTTTAGTGTGATAGGTCCGTTATTGGGGATTAAGAATTAAAAAAATTGTAAGCAACGATACTGTTATTTGTTTTTTGCAGCTCTTTCACTAAACCACAGAAAAATTATGTAGGTACCTACTAATAGGAACACTTTGAGCTCCTTCTCGGAAAATAATTTCTCTACATCCCGTACTTTTACCAGCAATAAATCTTCGCACCATTTTGTGAAAGAATTCCACAAATTCTCGTAGCACATCTATTATCAATTACGAATACAATCTATTAATAAAAAAATTATTCTCGCAAGAAATTAGCAGTGAAACCAAATAAATAAATAAAATTTAAAACAACGTATTAAAAAAGGTTGTCGAATGAATATTAAAACATATCTTAGATGATACAAACATTGGAAAATACAGAAACCACGACTTTGTTGATAAACAATGTATAATTTTAGATTTTCAAAGTGGATATAGAAATGAAGTCAAACTAATTTGAATACAATTTTTTTATTCGAAAAAATTTATGTTAGACTAAAAGCGTCACGTTGGGAGTTTATCCCGATCCTAATAAATCTGTCAATATTCCACCGTATAAACAGGTTTTTTTCTATAGGAGTGGAGATACTAATAGACCCCTCTATTTCATTATCGAAAGTCGACTATTTATACTGGAAATTTGTATCAAATAAATGTCTAGTGCAACTCCTTCCTAATCACATTTTGGAGAATGTTTGGTGATGTGATAAATTTCCAATAAGTGTTCAAGGACCAAAAAATTCCACAATCGCTTAAATCGTCCGAGTATTTGTTAAAATCTGTTAAAAATCCAATCGAACTCTATTTAAATACCATATATACAGGCTGTTTCGCGACGAGCTCACTCTATCTATACATACAGAGTTCGGCAAGTCCGGGACCGGACAAATATCGCAGAAAATATAAATTTTTGGGAAAATATTTTTATACCACAAATTTTACTCCAACTTAAACTATAATTTGAAAATATTTTGAAACATACAGGGTGTTCTAATAAAGTGGGGCGTATCAAAGTTATATTTTTTCTCATGGAACGATTCATCATAATTGAAAAAAATGTCCCTTGAGTGGTGTGAGGGTGTCCTATACCTAGGTATTATACTTTTTGTGCAATTTACAATTTTCTTCAATTTTATGCTAAATCGATTCTAAAACATCTGCAATTCTCTAAATTTCAAACTAATAATCTTGGCATAAAGTTGTAAGAAACTAGATAGATCACGTTCAAGCCTCCAGAAAATGGGTTCTGCTATCCCATAGCGAGTGGTTAAAAAGATATAGCCACTATCACAGATAAATCACTATCCACATTTTATGAAATAACAAAAAATAAAAAAGTTTAACACAATACGAGTGTTATGTTGAAGACACGTGATCTATTTAGTTTCTTACAACAATTATGCCAAGATCATCAGTTTGAAATTTAAGAGAGAATTGCAGATGTTTAAAATCGACTTAGCATACAATTTAAGAGAATTGTAAATTGCACGAAAAGTATAATACCTAGATATAGGACACCCTATCTATACCATTCAAAAGACGACATTTTTTTGAATATGATGAAGTATTAAAATACAGGGTGTTCCATTTAAAATAAGCCTGATACTGCACATTGAATGATCTAATAATGAAACGGAAAATTCTGAACATCCTGTCAAGAAATATTCAGTACTCAATCGTGGAATACATTCTACGAATATCCAACTATTTAGATGCATGGGAAAATTTGCTAGAATTTGTTATATCAATGAATTATTAATTTATTTTCGAAATGTTCACATTTTTAAAAAAGTCAGCATAATTCGGAACCCTCTGTATTTAGGTATAGGGAACCATTATGGAGGAGTATCATATTTTTTAGGGGCAATCAGAAAATGCAATAAAATATAGGGTGTTCCATAAGAAAAAATATAACTTTGATACGCCACCCTTTATTGGAACACCCTGTATGTTTCAAAATATTTTCAAATTATAGTTTAAGTTGGAGTTGAATTTGTGGTATAAAAAGATTTTCCGAAAAATTTATATTTTCTGCGATATTTGTCCGGTGCCAGACTTTTGCCGAACTCTGTATATTGGAGACTATTCACACGATTTCTATAAAAATTGGCAAGGGGGAAATTTGTCACTTCCGGTTATACCGAAAGTGAAGGACAACTTTGTTATAAATGTGACACTCTGTATATTATTCTTGGATTCTATATCAAATTTGAATGATTATTTTTTTCACTTGTCAAAATCTGACACTTTGGTGATTTTAACCAATAGCAATACATTATTCTAGCCAATCATTCGGTATTATACTGATAATTCTGCTTCCTCATCGACAATACCTTGTTTACATCGAAACGTCAAAATTTAACTTTAAATTTGTCATTATTGACAACTAAAAGTGCTTCGAAGTTTATTGAAAAATGAACACAAACCGATTGAGTGCCATCACCCAAGAGAATATTGAACATTCAGGTTATACAAAATTTTTAATTGTTGAAAAAAATAATATTCCCAAATACAACTCGCTCTTCAAATTTTATTACATAATTTTTTATTTTCATCACTCAAACTTGTTTATTTGAGGCAAAAACATTCAAACAAACCGAATTTAGATAAAATCCCTCGTCCTAACGGACTCGTGATTATTTTATCAATCGGTTTGTTTTCATATTTTTGCCAAATAAACAAGTTTTCGTGGAAAAGAAAAAAATATCGATAAAATTCGAAGCACTCGTGATATTACCTTTGATAATTGATAATTTTGCAATAAAAAAGTGACAGGTGCAGACCTAATTCTATGTCAACACCTACAATACCAAATAAAAAACATCCTGTTCGGTTGATTAGTAGGACGATCAAGGGAATGGGTGACATGTCAAAAACTCCTATTTTTATACAGGGTTTTTGAAAATTTATGAAATATCCATCCTTATTTTTTTGAATGAAACAACCATATTTTCAAATATAGTAAAATAAGCCCAACAACCATGAACTCGGGTCCTCGGTTTTACGTCTCCTCCGAAAGAGGGCATATCTACAATATATCTCGTTTTCAATGGTAGAAAATGCTTGCGAGTTGTGATATGATATGTACCATATCATATGGTACTCCGCTGTACGGTCCCTATACTATGGTTTTCCCTGGCATGGTCACCCATCGAATTTTTAACCACCTTCGACATTCCTTGACTATAATTATCGCATCAAAGGCGTTCCATTACAGTGCTGGGTCGTCGCCCAACAATGGAGATTATCTAAATTCAATTTTAATATATGGTGAATGTGACAGGGTTGTTACTAGAGAATGTGTTTTATTTGCCAC
>CAJUYI010000328.1:74817-93209 GCA_910591695.1 Galerucella pusilla
GTAAATTGCAAGTAAATTGACAATTGTTTCGATATAAATATCATCATCAGGGTTTATACAGTTAACTTAATAATCATTGTTTGACGACGCTGTCCTTCGCAGATGACCAGGTAATAATGGCTAGCTGCGAAGAAGATGCAGATTACATGCTTAGGAAACTACATGAAGAATACGAAAAATGGGGTATGAGCATGAACATGAAAAAAACGGAATATATGCGAGTAGGAGAGGGGGACGAAGATCAAAATTTTTTTCTGTTGTGTCAGTTAGGGATAAAAAAATTAATTTCTACCTATTTTTTCTTGACAACGGTAGCTGGAACGCTACCGAAACGTTGAAATAAAGAATTCAAAAATATTGTGGTTTAATTTCCCAAGAAATTAAAAAAAGAATGAATAATATACCACAAGGAACATACAGAAGATATCAAGATTTAGAATTACGTAAAATAAAAAAGTGCAAAGAATATAAATATCTGGGAAGCATGATGTCCAACAAAGGATCCTCAGAACGTGACATTAAACACAAAGCACAACAGGGTCAGAAAACGATACATATTCTCAATTCATTACTTTGGTCCAACCGAATTAGTTTAAAAACCAAGAAGACAAACTACACAGTAGTTGTAGAGCCTATCTTAACGTATGGGGCAGAATGCTGGCAAATGACAGAAAAGACAAAGAGAAAGATAGACTGTGTGGAGATGGACTACCTAAAAAGAGCCTGTCGCATATCAAGGAAAGAGCATATTCCAAATAATGAGATTAGACGGAGAACAAATACAATTCATAAAACCTCAGAAAGAATAGAAACTCGACAGTTATTATGGTATGGTCACGTGCAACGAATGAACGAGAATAGATGGCCCAAACGGGCGTTGGAATACATTCCAGAAAACAAAAAAAAACGTGGAAGACCAGCAACTACATGGATAAGTGGAATTATGCAAGCAATGAGAGATAGAGCAATCCAGGAGGATTTATGGAGAGATAGAAGAGTTTGGCGATCGAAATGCGGGATGCGGCAGAAGCTGTAGGACCCCCGCTTATATATATATATATATATATATATATATATATATATATATAATTAGCTTTTCCCGTTATTATGAATGTCAGTATTGCATTGCACTAAGCTTTTAAGTGAGTTCAACGTTTTATGAATAAAATCGGATTGAGTTTTCAAATGTGTGAAAATAAAATGTTTGTAACTTGTGTTATATTCTATTTTTCTTACGTATTATTATCATTATTAGCTAATGCATAAGTTGTTTTGATTCAAGTTAATTTAAATATCTTTTTAGTTTCTTGATTAGTATATATTTAGGGTCTGAGGACAGACCAAATGATCAGGATGGCAGAGTGTTATTTTATTTTGCGAGACTGGATGGAATATAATTTCGAATATATACGATGTTAGTTATCCGATTTCTTTGACCGTCCTCATAAAATATATACGACTGAGGTGAAGGGTGAAGAGGGCTGTTTGGGATTTGGATGGTTAAAAATGTTTAGTCTAGAGATAACCATATTACCGAAGCGAGTAAAATTTAGAGACAGTATCACGGAGTTTTATTATAATATTGTACCCAATTAAAAACATAATCTTACACTTGAATCAAAAGCATTGAGGAGTATTTATATCAACTTCGATGCAAATCACCACCAAATTAACTTTCTACCCCTTTTTTAACTCCGTTAGGCGATGAGTTTCAATAAAATACGAAACACTTCTTGTATCAATTTTGTTGAAGAATTCTTATAAAAAATTTTAGGCCTAGATTGGACCAAGGAATCACCGCCTTAGCGGTAGGAGTAGAATTTCGCAAAATCGTTTCTTATTGGATGCCTACGTCATCAAAGAACACAACCTCCAGGTTTTAGGTCTCTACAATCAGCGGTTTAGACTGTGCGTTGATCCGTCAGTCGGACATTCAGTACAAAACAATTATTATTACTTACCTATAGATAACGAGATATACTCCGAAAACGGCAACTGGTACCGAATGGCTCAATCGTCGAAAATCCTACAAAACACATAAATAAAAGCGACACGTGTTGAGTGTTTACGATGAAACTACCTACCTACTTGAGTTTGATTCATAAATATTTTCAAAATATTTTTTTATTATATATTTAAGATCATTAAAATTAACATGTGTATACAATACTTAAATATCCATTCATCATATTGATAACTTTGCGTTTAAAGATAATTTCATTCTGTTAGTCAAAAACGAAAATATCAACAAAAAAAGCTTATGTGCAAAAATAATGTTTTGATATTTATTATAAGGATAAATACTGGGTGTTAAAATAAATAATCATGTAATTATTTTTATTTGCTATTTACATTCCGGAAATACGGGAGAGAACAAAAATTTTACATAGATTTTTTCTTGGCACGTTTCAAATTGACATATTTTGACATTTATTTTTATACAGCTTCGCTTCGCGGTAGGATTATTTAAACTGTCAAACTGACACTCTGTAATTATGCAACAAGTTATCGATGTAAAACCTGATTATTTTGGAGTACTTATAGTATTACTACTGAAAAAAATAGAAATCACGGTACCTACCTATATCGGTGTAGGTACTATTTAATTCAAGAAAATCACGATTTTTCACGAATTTGAATTCATAAAAATACGGTAATGAGTGTGAGGAATTTTTTTATTAAAAAATTCATAGCAAAAAAATATTCAAACATTTCTATTTTTTCCTTTAAAAAAGGCCAAAAGATATGAAGTGTCATATTTTCACTTCTATAATCAGGACTATCAGGAGAGCCTCCCAGACATTTTACGAAAAATTACGAATTAAAACAATTTTACAAACGAATGCGCCTCTATACCCTGCGCTATACTGAAACTGTAAATAAATAGTTTTAAAGATTAATTTTAAATGAAAATAGATATGAAACGAAGGTTACATAACGAATATGTTTTATTAAATAAGTATGCGTCCTACTTAACCTGTAAGTGTATGTCATCCTAACATCCGACACGAAAAAAAAAAGATAATTTCTTTGATTCAAAGCAGTTAACAGTAGTGGAGTGTATTATACAGATACACATATTTCATTCAGTATTTAAATTGTTTGTTTATTAATTAACGTTCTACATCAGTCGAGTGTATATTTACGTAAGAATGTCTGTTGTCGAAAACAAATTCGTGTGATGTCATCTTTCAACGCGTGTAGGAAATTTAAAGTTAATTATTTGTGTACCAACAGCTCGGTTAAATTTAAGGATGATTTTGTTAACTAATTGAAGTGTATATTTGGAAATTTTCCGGTTTTGACTTTTGTTTTTAGTATAGTCCGTCATAATAAAAAAATGAATTTTCTGTTTTTTACAGTTAACTAAAAAAATAGTGTGATATATTTTGAAGAAAGTCGATATAGTAGTTAGGGAGGCGAATAGGGGATTTTTCGGGAATACTCGAGCGTGGCAGTTGGAGATGTGAGAGATACCTTAGACCTAATAGAACAACTTTGGAAAGTATTAGCTCTATAACTAGTGACGCGCACCTAGGATAGACGATCAGATTAGTAAAAAAAATCGATAGTGTGAAATACTCGAGCGCGTCAGATTGAGATATTGGGGGTTGATCTTAGTGTTTTAAGACTAAGTATAACTAATCTGACGATAAG
This sequence comes from Galerucella pusilla, assembly GCA_910591695.1. Taxonomy (NCBI): domain Eukaryota; kingdom Metazoa; phylum Arthropoda; class Insecta; order Coleoptera; family Chrysomelidae; genus Galerucella; species Galerucella pusilla. The sequence continues at coordinate 78,475 of CAJUYI010000328.1, forward strand.
TCCTTGACGCCGCTTAGTTATAGGGTCGCGAACTTGTAAAAAAACGTTAAGGCTCCGTTATTAGCCACTACGGTAAAATAATGAACCTCAGCTTCCACTAAAAACCACAAGATGGGGAGAGGATATGGTTTTATCCATAATTTGGATCATATATTGTCGGAACTGGTAATTTAGTTGACCAAATAAGTGGTCAATGGTTGATTACCATTATAATCTTGAATAAATACTTGATCAACCGTGTACCGGACAAATAATCACGTGTCGCTCCCCTCTGATCCCCACTTCCCATGCCAGTTTGTATCATTCGATACAATACCGAGTGATATATTTATTGAGATGTTATAGTTTTCGATTTGATTTACATTTCTTATCTGTTAATCAGAGGTAACGAGGCAACGAGGGTGAATTATTATCTGATTTGTTGTTGATACGTTGTGACCCTATTTATTATAAAATTTATATATCTATTATTTTTCCGTCTTATCTCGATTATTTTTTATACAGTGTGGAAACCACTTATGGAATAAAATTCATTATGTCATTATTTTAGAAAATTATAAAAAATGCCGAGACACGTCAACTTTTGAATTGAGTTGTGCGTTATGTAAACATAAATGTAAGTGTACAGGGTGATTCACGTAAGTATGCCATAGTCGGTGTTGTTTTTTTTTAATGAAACACCCTGTATATTTGCATATTTTTGAAATCCTTTTAATGAACCGATTCCAACAAACTGAATAATGTATGGTCAATTATGAATTATTCAGGGTGAAATTTTTATTTTCACAGTTATCAAACACATACATAAAATACCTGATGTATTTGATTTTAATACATTAAAATAAATGCTCAAAATGTTCTCCACCTAGTTGTTGGCAATAGCACAGTCTCCTATAGAACTCCTTAACTTCGTTTAAAGTTTGAGGTGAAATATTCCGTATTTCTGTAGTTATCCTGTCCTTGAGGTCTACAATGCTAGTTGGTTATGTTGCATATACTTTGTTCTTGAGATAACCCCACAGGAAAAAAAATCTAACGGCATAAGGTCTGGCGATCTAGCTGGCCACTCAATAGTACCTCTCTGTCCAATCCATTTATTGGGAAAGATTTTACTTTTCCAGTATAAACTGTCAACACTGACAGAATAGAAAACAATCCACATTATTTACCGATTTAAAACAATCCACATTATTTACCGATTTTGTCTAATTATTGGCGTTTTTAGGCAATTTTTAGGTATTTATGATAAAATTCATGGGCGTAGCAGGTATTGTTTAATATACAAATACGTCTAATAATTAGTTAGTTTAGATTTTTGATAAATCCATATTTAGCTAATTTTAAAAAGTACCAATATTTCAAGAGTAATAAATTATTAATTTTAAAATTTCACCCTGTAAAATCCATAATTGATCATACATTATTTAGTTTTTTTGAATCGGTTCATTAAAAAGAAAACACCGACTATGGCATACTAGCGTGAGTCACCCTGTACATTTACATTTATGTTTACATAACGCACAACTCAATTCAAAAGTTGACGAGTCTCGGCATATTTTATAATTTTCTAAAATAATAACAAAGAATTTTATTCCATAAGTGGTTTCCACACTGTATATAAATTTTGTATGACGCTTTTTTTTCTCCGTGTGTACGTCATGTTTGTTTTACGTTTTTAAAACCACAGGTAACTCTATCCTATCCTAAACTGGAACGAAAACAAGAACACTATTGCCAGCTACTGCCTAAATTATTTACCAGATCTTAGCCTAAATACCGAAAATATTAAAAAACCACGACAAATCCTTTAATTTCACTTAAACCTACAAAAACAAACAACATTCAATTGAATAAATCAATATAAATAAATGAAATCACTTTTATGCCCGGTTTTATAAGCTCGGGTTACCCCTGCCCCGAGAGTTAACCCTGTGACCGGTGGGTGATGCAACGTTTTATAAAGCGGGGTTAGAGTTAACCCTGCCCCACCATTTGGCTCGGGTTAACTCTCGAGTTAGCGGTTGTCATGCGCAAAATGCTAAAATGTGAAGAAATGGAAGGTTATGTAAAAACATATTTATGATATATATAAATAATATCTTACCCGATATATATTTTCAATGTGGACATGGATGAAGTAAGAGATTTATTTGAAACTTTTGATGACTTCCTAACAGATGATGAGGAAGACATTATTCAAATGGTTGAGGCACCCCCAGAACCTAGGGTTTTTAAAAATAGAAATGCAGTCAGTACAACAACTTCTTTTTCCGAGAAGTTCAAACTCCTTCTATTGATACTGGCAAAATCCATTTTTAAATTTAGTAATTTCAATTTTCCACGTCACTATATAACAAAAAATGTGAGCTTATAGGTTTTGTTGTACCCGATTCATAGAAGAAAGCACTGTTTTATGGCCCTACTTTTTCTTCTTTTATATATTTTTACAGTAATACGCCAGTGATCTCTGTATTTTAACCCGAGAGTTAACCCTCGAGGTAACTCGAGATATTTAACTCTACTTTATAAAACTGGGCATTAAACATCTAACTTAGCTTAATGTGATTTATTATTATAAAGAGAAGATATGATGCGAGATCTTTGATTGTCTATATGAATAACGCTCTGAAGTCGTTCGTGTATAACTAATACTTTCGCTATTAAAAGTTAACAAGCCAATAGTATTGCATTACACACGTTGTACCAGTGTACATTTAGATTATCGAGAGTACGAAATCTGATACAATTGTACCCGTGCTGGCAACACTGGATTGGAAAATTAGAGTCTCATATCGCAAACTATCCTCTCGATATATACCTATCACTCGAATGATACTGATTCAGTCAGCTCCCTCTGATGCCATTCGGTTCAACCAAATAAGACAGAGTTTTTGGCTACCATATTTGAATTACGGCGCTAATTATGCCGCTTTTATTTCATTCAGTTCTTGATAAAATAACAATATTTTCGCTGCATTGTCACACATTTGTCTATAAAATACTGTTATGAATGATGTGTCACCTTTATATCATTTCAATCTTCATTGCCCAAAATTGGGGATATTTGACAACGTCTGTTGAATTTATTACTAACAAGAAACCCATATAAATTATGATGCACACTACCTTAACAGTTTGGCAATCGATATTACACCTTATGTCTCATCTAAAATTATTAATAAAAATTAACTGAATGAAAAACGTAAGCCATGTTTTTACGGTCATATTTTCATTCAATAACGGGCCCTTAATCCGGCATTCTCGAACGCGATTTTATTTATTTTTATTTAGAAGAATATAATCTAAAACTTACTAAAAATACAAAATCTGCCGGTTTCCGCATGACCGTAAGTGTGGAGGAGCCATTTCGTCTTCCGAAAAACGCGTTGCGGCATATAAGTCGCGAACGATACATTTTACAAAAAAAAAGTTTGAATAAAAAAAAGGTAAGTAATTTCATTTTACACAAAATAGGTTTTTTTACATTTTTGTCCAAAGTTGAAACTTTTGGACTTGAAGCATCAAGAAAACTCCGTTTCGTCAGTCATGCTGCGGCCCCTACATAGGGAACTTTCCTCTACTCCTAGATTGTAGAGGGGCTTCCTCACCCAGCAGTGCCCTGTTAGGAGTCCTGTTATCTTCGTCAACCTACTATTTGGTAGTTCAATAGCTGCCACAGCGTGTCCACTAGTCCATCCTTTCAGTAGAAGTTTGAATTGTCTAGGACCCTGCAGAGCATTCCAATGAGCGAGGTGCTGGTTCCTCAGCCACTTCCTCGTCTCCTTGCGTATTGTTTGTTTTGTTAGGTCGAGGGTCGGGCCCGGGCCGCAGAAAGGAGCTGCCGCCCCTTCCGCAGCCAGTGCATCCGCCATTTCGTTGCCTTCAAAACCAGAGTGGGCCGGAATCCATTCTAGCCGTACTGCGTTCCGACTTGCAAGATCAGCAAGTCGTTCTCGACATTCGTCCTGAGTTGATGGTATGTCCACTCAGGGCTTTAATTGCTGCCTGACTGTCGGTGTATATGGTTATGCGTCGATCCACATAACCTCTGTCTAGGTTTATCTGCGCACATTCCAAGATAGCGTATATCTCGGCCTGATATAGAGATACACCATCACCCAATGGTACACAGATTTGTGTCCTTGGGTTCCTAGAGTAAATTCCAGCCCCTGCTATATCACCAGAGCATGAGCCACCTGTGAACCAGACGGTCCCATGATATTGTTGATACTACATGTTTGTAGAACTCATGACAAAACAGGCCGAGAGGCTGTATGTCTAAATAAAAAAGATGATGATAATCCTTATCCAACTAAATACAAATTATTCTAATCGTAATTTTCGTTTGGAAGTTACGATGGGTAAAAAAAAGTAAAAGCTAAAAAATATCTGATTCCATGCGAAGTTTGAGTGAAATTCTAGTTAATTATAATCATGAATTTCTTAAAATCAATCCGTGCTCTTGTTCCGGGAAAAAAATGTATACCATATAATAATTTTGCTCCCGTCAATTACTGATCAAGCCAGGATCCAATCGGAAGTAGAATTCAGAAATTTTAGAATATACACTGTATAGTTATTTTTCATAGAACTCCTTCAGTAATTTCTCCTCCGAATCTATTGGTTTCAGTGGAAGAATTGAAGAGTAAAAAAATTTTCTCAATAGAGCAAATATTTTGAATAATGTTTTCATTTTGCAAAAAATAATCTTGAGAAAAATATTTCATATTAAATAATATAAAGTAAGGATTGATAATTTCACCCCGTTATAATGTAACAGTTGTTGTTGAAAATATACCAATGGTTAGTCATTGCAAGTGCACGGAAATTAGAAAATTTCAAGTTTCAATCTTTACTATAATTTGAAAATTTTTAGTCAGCACCTCTTAAGAGTGATATATCGAAAGTGGTTGGGCTGAGGAAACTTTGTCATAGAAAAAATCCATCATAATTTCATACGGGAATATTTTCGCATAAATTTAGAAGCGCCCTGTATTTCGTCACCAACCATTCTCCATCGTTGTCCGACATTGACTTTTCAGAAATGATTTCTCATCTTCATTTACGAGTGGCGACTTAATATGGTCCTTGTAACCATTTTCCTTCCTGTGGTTTAACTACTCGAAACTTTCCCCTTTTGCATGATAAGAGTACAAACTTGTTCATTGAAAAATAAATAAGATACTTCCGCTTTAAATTAGATTTGAAACAATTATTCAGTTAAATCAATTATTTTAAATCCGCCAAGTGCAAATGGAAATTGTTTTATTGAAAAAGTGAGTCGAACCACTCCTGAATAGAAAGTCTATTTTTACGTTGAGATTTTTATTGAAGGAAACAACATTGACAAGGTGAATTATTGGAAAATGAGCATACACTTAAGGTAGTTGGGGCACACCGAGGTGATTGTATATAACCTATATTTTATGGATCTCCCGTTCTACAACCAAGTTACATAGTGACATTAATTTTCTATATTTTTACAATTAATCATAACTCAACTCAACATAACAAATGAAAAAAATCGTATTCCTTCCAGGTCCGGGCTTTAAAAAGTAAATGAGTGAGTTTTGAATGTTTTGATTCGTAACAACATCCGTATCAATGTGTTAAAACTGCGAAAGAATGCGGAAATATATAATACACTCAGTCTTACTTAGTTTTTTTGTTCTTTTTCCAAATATGTTATTCAAATTTTAACATATTGCTATACAGGGTATTGTTTCGAATCACAACTTATTTATCATAACGACGTTTTGACAGTCCAATTTCTCGAAAACTTTTCATATGACATGTATGAAATTTGGCAGATATAAACAGTCGAAACTGATGCTTAAATTTATTATGAAATGACTTCCGTTTTCCTCGTCATTTCGCGTCACGTGACCCCAACATAATTTTTTTAAATGGGACAACCGGTATAATATTACAATTTTGGATATTTCATTCAAAAACAAATTCAACGATAACACACTTGTCATCATTTTATTTTGCAGTAATGATAATAGGGGCAATTAAATGAACATCTGTATAAATTATTTTATTAAAAAACGTAACATAGGGAATTAAAAAGTATTTGAAGAAATTGTTCAAATTGATGACCAAGTACATTGACACAATGTTCAAACCTTGTTAAAAGATTTCTTGTAAGTGATGCTGTAATCATTGCTGGAGTTACGGTCCGACATGCATGTCTTATTATATCCTTCATCTAAATCAATCGGGGGTGTGACATTAACTAGACCTTTCAAGTAACCCAAGAGAAAGAAATCTAAGGGTGTAATATCCGGAGAACGGGCTGGCCACAGAATCGCACCACTTCGACCAATCCATTTTTCAGGAAATATGTGGTTGAGATATTCTTTAACTGGCCCAAAAAAGTGAGGAGATGCTCCATCTTGCTGCCACCACATTGTTTGCCTTTCATGTAAAGGAATATCTTCAAGTAATTCTGGTAGAGTATTTTGAAGAAAATCGTTAATGTTCCTTCATAAAAATAGGGACCAATTAACCGACCGTTAAATAAACCGCACCAAACATTGATTCCCCATATTGTTTGAAAATTGGTTTGGTGCATCCACTTTGGATTCTCCTGCGACCAATAATGAAAATTATGGCGATTAACAATACCATTTTTATGAAATTTACTTTCATCACTCCATTATATTTTTTCTTAAAAAGAAGGGTCATTATTAATGTATCTTAACATTTCAGCAATAAAATTAATTATCCTTTCCGGATCTGCAGGAACTGAACCTCGTGTTAAATGTATTTTATAAGGATGGTATTTGTGATTTTTTAATACTCTTTGTAATGTATCAAAATTATCATCCGTCTGAGCGGTCTTTTGACGAGGAACTTGATTTTTACCGCTTGGAAAAGAACCAGTTCTTAGCTTCCGTTCGACATAGACAAAAGTATTTTGGCTTGGAGTTATTCTAAGAGGAAAACGATTTCTGTACAAACCTTGAGCATGAGTTTTGTTTTTTCTACATTTCTAAATAAGTAGCTTGTCAACATATTCATCGTAAGTAAAAATTGAAGGCATTATTTACCTATTATTACAGTGTCTTCACAAGAATATGACTAATAATGACAGTTCTTGAATAAAATTCACCTAACAATAATTAATGACAACCTATGTTGTTGATACTATTGTTTCACAGCCACCTAAATTTTGGAGTGCAAAATATTGCTTCAATAAATTTAATAAAATTACTGCACAATACAATGATGACAAGTGTGGTATCGTTGAATTCGTTTTTGAATGACATATCCAAAATTGTAATATTATACCGGTTGTCCCATTTAAAAAAATTATATTGGGGTCACGTGACCCGAAATGACAGGAAAAACGGAAGTCATTTTATAATAAATATAAGCATCAGTTTCGATTGTTTTCATCTGCCAAATTTCATACATGTCATATGAACAGTCTTCAAGGAATTGGACTGTCAAAACGTCCAAAACGTCGTGGGACACCCGGGACCGGGCCTGGAATAACATTTTTATTTTTTATGTTAGTCGACTCCACTGTGTATAAAGAATATACGAAATATTTTAAAAGTGTAAAATGCTGTTCGTAGCCCGTAGGTTTTATGAAAATTGAAGAAATCGGAAAACTCAAATAAATAACCCTGTTTCTTGTTTATAAAGGACCATAGATCCATAAAATATCGTTTATTTTGAATCACCACAGTGAGCCCATCAAACTTCACTGTAGCGTATTACCCAATGAACAGAAATATATAAAATAGTAAATTATACAAATAAAAAGACCGAACAAACGAAGTAATGCCTAAAAATGAATGTGCCGTTTACTGTTCCTATTATCATATAATTATAGTTTATCTTGTCAATTATCATAGACTTATTGTTTCTCATAATAATGTTTAATCCTAAAACCAGCACAGGTGTATATGCATTATGGAGGTTAGATTCACTTCGCAGCAAAATTAATATGCAAAAGCATAATATACAGAACCATTGAAATAAAATATAAATTCAAAAATTATAAACAAATCAAACTATTATATTGGTGATTTATCACTGCTGTTAAGTTGACTGTGACGATGAAAAAAAATGAGAGCCCACTAAAAATAACATTAAATACAATAATCTTCCATGTCTGACTTTTTCAAGTAGGTGGCCGTTAATAAAATACGTTCAAACGCATAGGGGGGAGGGGATTTAGTTTACTGTGACAAGTGTAACACTGCTATCTACATCGCCGGAAAAGAGATACCCAAAAGAAACACCACAGCTAATAAAATTCACATCCTTACGGATAGTAGACAAGCACTACTAGCCCTGAACAGACCACGTATCACATCAGGCCTAGTACTGGAGTGTCACTTGTCCCTGATCGAAGCCTGTAGCAACAACGAAGTCACTCTAGGCTGGATCAAGGTCCACAGTAAATCGAAAGGTAACCACATTGCCGACTCACTAGTCAGGAAAGCAGCCTCCCAAAACTCTGGGACTTTCATTGGTCTGTCGGCGTCGGCTATGATTGACCTAATAAAGGAACACTCCCTTGAAAAGTTTAAGGGTAGATGGACGATGCAGAAGGTTGCAGGCTTACCAAGGAACTGCTGCAGTATCCGGACAGGAAAGTAGCCAAAAAATACGTGACTATGAACAGACAGAACCTTCGGACAGCCACGGGTATTCTGACCGGTCACTGCCACCTACGAAAACTCCTCTACAGACTGGGTCTGTCTGACGCTTCACTTTGTAGAGGATGTGAACAGGAAGATGAGACTGTCGAACACATTCTTTGTGAATGTCCATATCAATTCTTTTAACACCCTCCGTTTTCGAGATATACTCAAAAAACGGGAGTTTGAGTTTTCATAATGCTTTAAGTCCAAAAGTTTCAACTTTGGACAAAAATGTAGTGAGACCTTTTTTGTGTGAAATAAAATAACCTTTTTTTATTTAAACTTTTTTTTTGTAAAATGTAGCGTTCGTGACTTATATGCCGCAACGCGTTTTTCGGAAGACGTAATGGCTCCTACACACTTCCGGTCATGCGGGAACCGGCAGATTTTGTATTTTTAGTAAGTTTTAGATTATATTCTTCAAAATGAAAAAAAATAAAATCGTGCTCGATAATGCCGGATTAACGTTTTTTTTTTACAAGTTCGCGACCCTATAACTCGGCGGCGTCAAGGACGTATCGTCAGATTAGTTAAATTTAGTCTGAAAACACTAAGATCAACCCCCGATAAATTAATCTGACGCGCTCGAGTATTTCAGACTCGATTTTTTCACTAATCTGATCGTCTATCCTAGGCGCGCGTCACTACATACAGTGTGTCCGCGTAAGTTGGCTACATATGGAAAACTATGTTAATATTGATTTTATGAAAAACAGGTATTCTTCATAAAAAGTTCTGCATTATCTAAAACCTTAAATGCAATCGTTACATATTTCTTATTTTGAGCCGTATACGAGGTTTGTCAAAAAATATTAATCTTACTCAAGAGTAAAGTACCTTTATTTTTCACAATACAGAAAAATTGTAGGAAGCAAAGTTGTTTAAAATTAAAATTTATATACAAATATGCAATTACAGCTATTTAGCATGAAAATTAAGATTTGGTGATTATTTACGATTACAAATACTTTGTAAACTGTATAGAGTTAATACTTTCCAAAGTTGTTCTATTAGGTCTAACCGTTGAGTGAAAAATTCACTCAACGGTCTAAGGTATCTCTCATATCTTCAACTGCTACGCTCGAGTGTTCCCGAAAAATCCCCTATTCACCTCCCTAACTATTGATGCTATCCCATATTATATACGCATGCAACTGTTGGACATACTGACAGTGGATGTTTTTGTTAATTTTTAAATTACGGTATCTTTGATTTTTAATCATTTGATATGGGGTTCCATAAAATAAAAAGTATTTGGAAGGTGTTCCATTATTTGGAAAGTTTAAGGGCCCCTGTCCTAGAGGATCGCAGCACGGGTGAAGCTCGTCCGAGTTTCGATACATGTGTGTTTCGACCTTTAAAGCTACTTGGCGGAAAATTAAAAGTCACTGACTTATCGAGATGCTTTTGTAGCTTAATTTTCCTTAAAACGAAATTCTTAGGTTATGAATCAGACTGTCAACTTTCCTCGTAGATTATAATGATTTATTTTATTATATTATAACGATTTCTTTTATTAACAGTACATTTATCATTCTTGTCGTTAACGTAAATAACAATTATAATTTTTATAAACATTCATTAATACCATCTTTTTTCATATATATTTTCATTAATATTTGTTTCGGATTATTGATAAAATTCATTTCCTTGGAACTTATTTTTGTAGTGTCGATTTTAAACCTGACACATAATAAATATTGCCAATATTCACCTCAAAATATTTTAAGATTTTTCTAAAGATAAAAAAAAATTGAACTTAATTAATACAATCCTTTTACTAGTATACTGCATAATCCTGTCCAACATATGAATCGATTATTTCATTCTAGAACAAGAATATGAACAGCAGATACCACAAGAAACAGTGCAGTGTTGATTGTAGATTTTTATCAAAAATAATGATTTCGTTCATCATTCATTTAATTAAACTCACTATAGAAACGTCATATTATGTGTTAGCTAATTCTATTACAATAATTATTTCGTAGAGAATATCTTCCACGCTAATGTCGACTAATACATTTTCTTTAATAGCTTTTATTATCATGTTTATGATGATCGTATTTATTTAATAATTGCGAATATTTGTCTAGGACGTGTACAAAATGTTGTAGACAAACATTCTTGTTTGCTACGACGTTCATTAGTTATTTTTATATAACAATCTTGGATTTTTCAATTCAGATACTGAAATAATAGAGACTCAAGCAATATTCTACTGAATTTATAATCTAGACATAACTAATACATTACCCACCGAATGATTTTTTCAAATTCCTATCTTCAAATATGGTGGAAGTGCGTGCAGTTATGAACGCATGATATTTTTCTTTTCATGCTATTATTTGACTTGATTTGCTAACAATACAGGATGCTTCCTGTAATCGTACATTCAAAATAAATGTGAATGCGCCAATAGGTGTGCAGTGCGACGTAAAATTGCCCGTATCTCTTAAACCGTTAATGTTATCGAGATGACACAAGAGGACTTGATATCTCTAAAAATGTTCACAAAAGCCAATTGTTGCATTTATAACTGAAAAAAGTTTCACTTACAAAAAAATGGCGCATCCGCCAGTTAAGTTAGTCGGTACCTGATTTCACAAGTATGTTGTAGACTTGTATATCACGCCAAAAAGTGTGCAATTATGGTGTTTATTAACGGTTAAAATATTATCAATATCCAATCAGACATTTGATAATTGTGAATAAAAAACCATTTTTCATTCCCAACTTTAGAGCCCTATAGTTCGTTAACGAAGGGCGTAAAGAAACAATTTTATATGAAATACCATAATTATTTTTAGCCTTTCTATCACCTCCCATGTTTTCGGTACGAGTTCCTGGGACACCCTGTATAAATGCATTTTTAATATTCTAATTTAACCTGCAAAAATTTGAAAACGTTACGCTACTGATTTGATGTCTTATGCCAATTTTACAGTACGGTGCTGCTTCTCGCAACAAATTCGCGCTTACGAGTGCAACTTCACGTGTATTTTTCTCATGTGAAACGGAGTCTAATACTACAACGCCCCTTTCACTAGGCTCTGATTGAGCTGAAAATTGCACTTTTTGGTCAAATAATAAAAATGCTTTCAGCTGTTTAGAGCAGCAAACCTTTCATTTATATATATACACTTAATAGTTATATCACTGTTCATAATTTTAAAGTCTAAATAATATTCTTTCAGAAAATTTGTCAATTAAAATAATATTTTCAATTTAAATTCAGAATTCAGAGTAAAGATAAGTAATAGTAAAAAGCTAAAAAAACACACTTTTACAGCAGATCGGAGTAAAAAGTGTAAAATTATTTCCGATCACATATTCAGTGAGTTGAAAATGATCATAAATTTATGAAACAAAAAAATTTAGTATACTGAAAGCATTTTATCGAATTAGTAGACTTTCTTCTATCGTTGTTCGATAGAATCCTAATAATTAGACATTATTTCTTACTCTTTAAATCGATCTGAAATAAAACCGTGATTTTTTTTTTAACTCGGTTATCTGATGAATCAGCTCATCAATCGTGGTATAAAAATGAAAAACGTTTTAAGCTGTTCCAAAAATATTCCGTAAAAATAACAAAAAATTTAACAAAAATCCATCCGTTCCGTAAAGCATTAACGCCAACCAGGAAAAGTATTCCTAATCGTATGTCCGTGCAGTATCCAGTAGCTTATAATATTGTGACGACTGAACAATAATTATAATTTCACTCAGTGAAGTGTGCTGCTGTGAATTGCTTGATTGAATAAACATACTGTTTGCTACTCTCCCCGCCGGTTATTTCGGATTCGTCAAATTCGTCATTTAGTAGCGCTCGAGTCTTGACGCTGCAAGGATGCTAGTGTATCTGAACAATTTTTTTCTTTTACAGTGCGATGATCAAAACTTTGTGAAATGTAATTATCCCGATGGACCTTCCGTATGGGCTGGTTCATTCGAGAAATTATTGGAGGATCCTTTAGGACTTCATATGTTTGCGGTAAGTCTAAATATTTTTTTTAATTCAAATAAAAATATTCGTATGATTTGAAAAAAATTAATAAAATTGCGCTACCGAAATTCCTACTGGTGATTACCACAAGGTATACATTTAAATTGTGAAGTTTCCGAAGAACATTGCATCAATTTTTTTTGTTAATAAAAAATTTCAAAATGTATTAAATGTAGCATACTTAAGAAGTTAACATTCTATTGATATAAATAAACCATGACTCGCTAGAAAGTTATAATATTACTGTCTACATTCCAATTATTAACCAATATGTTTACTGTTGATGCTCGCTCTTTTATTCGTTGATCCCCAAATTCAGTATGAAATTACTTATACCGTAAGAAACCAGTACTCCATTTTTTACCTGAAGAATTACATTAAAAAACTGCTTTCTATTCGTTAACAATGCAACAAAATACGGATCTAAAACAAATTTAGTTATTTTAACAAAATAATTCCTAGTTCTCTCTACAACCACGATAATAACTGCAAAAGCAAAAGTGATTACACTCAGCCGACCAAAAATATAGAAACAGCACATAACCAACAAAAAAAGGTTTGGGGCTTGGCATCTGTTTTTTGACATATGGAAGGGATTTTGTGGAATATTGAGATAGCTCATCATTGTATAACGACGTGACTATAGATTCCTAGGAAAACCAAATCATTTTTTGATCCCAGTAAAAAATTTTACCATTTCTACAATAATACTCTGGTACATTCGTAAAACTTATCTTCTGGTTTAGTAAAGGTATTTTATAAAAATACTTTACTACTACTCTAAAGAGATTTTAGTAAAGCAATCTTTACTGCCATAGCACATATCTCTCTTATAGCGCCTATTTTAATAGATTTTTTGGCTGGAATACCGAAAAAACTTGATGTGAGGATGAAATTTTTTTCTCAGTGTAGGACAGTTGCTTGTGTCTGCTTTCAAAAATATTTGCTAGTCCATCGGATTTTCCCTTTTCGAAGATAGTTTACGGTAGTTTTTATTCCAACTCGCAGTTTCATTATATTTGATTCCAGGCGTTTTCGCAGTGGAATGGCAACTATCAATTTTTTGGAATTTATTCTTTTTTTTGCAACCTCCTTCAGCAGAGTGCAGTAGTCCCGCAACAAATGGGTTGATAGAGCATTGTAGTTAACATTGTATGACGGTTTAGACAAAACACCATCAGTTATTATTGCAATAAGACCGTTTCCTTCTCATCATCACATCCTAATTCTTTGACTAAGTTCTTCTTGACCGGCTTCTTTCATAGCAGTGTTTGCGGTTTGAAATATAGTTTCAGATACAATGTCACGGTGTTTTGCATGGTGATAGAACGAATTTGACGGAATATTCAAAATTGTAGATACTAAGAATATTAGATACTAACAATCTTTTTATTAAACTGTTTTATCTGGACTTTATGGAGTATTTTTATTACCTATATGATCTTTGACTGTTCAATAAATATGAGCTTCGATATTTTTTACAAAAATGATAATTAAGAGATTTCCACTGTAAATAAAACTTTCGAATTGATTCCTTTTTATCCTTTAGAATTACTTTTTGAAATATTGGTTTGTACAATTTTTTTAGTTTATTGTTTATTGAATTTGGATCATCGTCGTTATTGAAAGTTATTCCTTTGATAACATTTGATTCTTTGTTAAAATTATTGGTGTATTGATTTTAATAGAAACGGCACAGCTTTATATACCTGTATCAAAAATAATCTCTCAACAATAGGCTGTTTAAAAGAAATTATTTATCTTAATTGGAGATTATGAGGGAAGGATCTTATATTTCCGAACAAACTTTACGTTCTAGCTTTATGAAGATTCGTTTAAAAGAACGTGTATACCGATTCCCACAATTTCAATGAAAATCAGTATTTTTTACTTTTATTTTATACTTGTGTTAGCGTTTATCGAAATTATTATACATACTCATACATATGCACAATTTTCCTTACCTCAACGCCAAAAGTCTCCGAATCCTATAATAGTTCTAGTTTTTTGTCCGATTTCACCAACCATTTCCTAAAGTTAGGTAATACCTAAATCAGATTTTG
>CAJUYI010000328.1:113209-138378 GCA_910591695.1 Galerucella pusilla
CATATAATATCCTCCAAAAGATCTTGGACGATTTCCACAGCTGGTAGCAGACCCCGGTAATAGCTCTCTTCAATAGGAAAAGAAAATTGGTGGATCTGCTACCACTTTCCAACAATGCTGAGGTTATTCCATTTGCAACGGAAGTAAAGTATTTGGGGATTATCCTTGATACAAAACTTACATGGAACGCTTAGTTGGTGAATGTTATCCATAAGGCCAGACTATCCTTGTGATCATGTCGCAGGATCTGTGGAAAATCTTGGGGCTTGGGTATCAAACAAATTTATTGGATATATGGGATGCTTGTTAGACCAATGATCACATATGGAGCTATTGCTTGGAGGTCAAAATCACTACAGCGTATACAGAGCGAAGCAGAATGCTAGTGGACACTGAAAGTCACAGTATTCTGGGAATGACCTCTGGCATAATACCCCCAACAGTAAACTACTACCTGCCGTATACCTTCCTAATTCCAAATAGAGATGAATGGGTCCTCTGTAAGGATGAACTATTAGGGGCAGACAGCTATTGGTACACAGAATGCTCAAAAACACCTCAAGGCTTTGGTGTATACAGGAACAATGAGAATTTTCACGGAGAGTTAAGTGCCTTTGAAAGCACTGATCTCTTACTGTGTAACGTCGAAATTGGTGCCAAAAAGAATTCAATAGAGTATCGCTGGTCTGGATCTCTGGCCATTCTGGCATGGATGGGAATGAGAAGGCAAACTCTCTCGCAAGGGAGGGTGCCGCACGTATTTTTATCGAAATAGAATTTACAATTGGCATCGCAATAAGTTTTGCCAAACAAACAAACAGCATGAAAAGCTTTGGACTTCTGGCATAATATACCAGGATTGGTTTATTCAATGGCTTGTATACATCCTTCTAAGAATTTCTCCAAACAAATTTTATACTATAGCAGGCATGACCTACGTTGTCTAACAGGTCTTTAATCAGGTCACTGTCACGTGAATCATCGTCATATGCTGAGATTTGGACTTTCGGAAGATCCGACTCACCGTCTTTGTATGGAAGATGATGAAACAGCAGAGGATAATATAATTGGTGCCTGCCCCGCGGCAGTTCGAATCAGGTATCTGATGTTTGGCAGGATTTCTCTCGTCCTTGGACCTGAAATACCATTCTTCAAATAAACTATTGGGCTTTGTTGAGAGGCTGAATTTTTCTAGTTATATCTGAATAGGTATGAGCCACAATAGACTTTTGCGAGTCGCATTGGAGTGCTTCACCACTAATCTAACCTAATTATTTCGACAGTTTTTTCAATGCGTGATAGTTGCTGATACTGTCATTAAGGTCAAATAAAAATCGCTTCCATAGAACAGTGTCTTTCTTCTGGTAATGGCAAAAGATGTCCCTTCTATTATGAGTAGGTCATTCTGCGGGTTTGGTACAGATTTGTGCCAACCCAAAGAAAAAAGCGGGCTCTTTAAATAAGCGCTTCCCTGTACTTTCTTGACAGAAATAGAAGATCAATCAATAACCATTTTACAACTGCCACTGTGGTTGAAACACTTGACCAATATAACAAATCTTTGGTCTTAAGACGTGCTACCAAATAACGTCTATTAAACACATGGAGCATGGCAACATGAGCCAAAATAAAAAAATTATATGGCAATTTTTTATAAACATTTCGATAAACATACTCAAATTTAGTTTTAAGCCATATTTAAGATTTGCTATACAACCTACATCTCAATTTCTAGGTTTTTTGAGTGAGATATAGTGCTTGATAGATAGATAGTTATAGATTTAAGAAGTTAATAAAAAATCTTTTATTCAACAGGAATTCCTGAAGAAAGAATTCAGTGCCGAAAACATTTATTTCTGGATAGCCTGTGAGCGATATAAAAATTTACTATCGGAAAATGATAGAAGAAACGAAGCCCAACGGATATATCTCCAACATCTCAGCGCAGGTTCCACTGAAGCCGTCAATGTCGACGCTCAAGCCCGACAGAGTGTCGAAAGGAATTTACATACGGCCAACGGAGACCTTTTGGTATCGGCCCAGAAACAAATTTTCAATCTCATGAAGTTCGATAGTTATCCGAGGTTTTTACGATCGGATATCTATCGAAAATGTTTGACAGGAGGAGAAGAAAAACATCCCGTAGATATTAGGTAAATTTTTCAAATGAATATTCCGTTGATTTCACACAAACTTCCTGTGAATTTTTAGAAAAAGTTGGCAAAACGGTAGTAAACATCCAATTTTTGGTACTGACTACGCCGATTCAGGACAATTGATAAAATGCAGGCAAAACAAGAACAGAACAATGTATGCCAGGATTTATATAATATGGCTCCTTAATCATATTAGTAGCAACAAAAAGAAATGTTGATTCGCAAATGCGTTTTTTTTAGCAATAAAAGGACTAGATTCCCCAAAAAAATTGTAATTTACGTTACAAGACCGGAAAGTAGTGTTTTTCAGGTCGAGACAATGCAGATTCCAGAGCGAGCCGTAGGCGAGTCCTGGAAGCTTTTTTTAAGACTTCATTTACATTTTTCACTTTTGTTTATCGACACCAATTTTTAAATGCGTCGTATGACTTCTCGTCGCTTTCCGCGCTGCTTACAAAATATCTTCTGGAATCTAATTTTCCGTGTCAGATACCTAATTTAAAATCTGAATTCATATTATTGTTATATTTGCGCACTCGCGAAATTAGTTTGACATAAACGACAAAAAAATAGGACGTCAGGGACCGGACCATTTTTTTTTCATTTTTCCAATCCAATCGCTCACTATTTTCCCGATATTTAAGATGCAATAGTCCACTGTTACAATATATTCAGTAAAATGCCTATTTCAAATGGCCATATCTCCCATCGTTAAAAAACAAAAACACATTGGAATTGTCATCTCAACAATTAAACCATTGTTCTTTTGTTAACAAAAGCAGATTTTTCGTAAAATTTAAAAAATCGCTTAAAAGTGAGGATTTTTTGGTATAAATCGAAATTTTCCATGCCCAATATTTCGGAAGGGGTGCATCTCATGAAAAACTGAAAGAGGACTTTCTGTTTCAAAAACCGGCAATTTTTCCAATAGGTGGGTTTGTGTTGGTACCTTTTAGTCCCCTCACTAGGGGGTGCCCTCTTCGCCCCATTTTAAGGTCCCTACTTCCAAAGTTATATTATCTGATTTGACACACCCTCCTTGACAAATGTCAATTTACTTTAAGTGGCTGCCATTATTTTCGAATTAATTAGTCTAGTAACTAGTATATGAAGAGATAATTCAATTTATCAAAATGTATAGTTACCTAGTTCTTAGATACGACGTTATATAGTTAAACATTTTTTATATGCCATTCCGAATCGAACATCGAACTCGCTAAACAATAATTTTGGTTAGGTTTGGTAAACCAACCTACACATCGGGAATATCCACAAATCATATGGATCTGCAAGCAGTGCTTCCATATATGGATAAAAAAAACTTGTCTTCGACACATTTTATTTAAATGGTTTTTTCTTGTTTAAGGTTACTATTACAGCCGTTATCATCGCCTACAAAATTAAAGAAATCAGTCAGTAACGCGGAAGATAGAAGAAGGAAATCTCTTTTACCGTGGCATAGGAAAAATCGTTCGAAATCGAAAGATCGGGGCGAGAGTGAATATAATAGGAGAGCAGAGGATATGGCATCGGCAGATTTAAAAAATATGGACCGTTGTGACCAAGCCGATGTGCATTCTAGCGGATCGTCTCTGACGTCCTTGGATCTTGCCGTTTCGTCTCAGGTTTGTATACTTCAGAAAAGATTCTCTCTACCCCCTAAGCATAGTTGTATCATTGTCTATAAAAAGAAATAGTCTGACAACCTTACGGGCAATAATTTAAGTTTTTCGTAATTTTCGACTAAACGTATAGATGGCGTATTGTGAAAGCTGTACTAGAATATTCCGCTTCGAATTAGGAAAGATGTCTGTTTATTTTGAGTGATTATGTTATTAAACGCTAGATGTTACCTACTGACGACACTTTGTATTTGTCTATTTTACAAATAAATCTACCTGCAGAACAAAATAATGTTTTTGAAGGTCATTTGTAATACCACTCAATAGTAGGAGTAGCTAAAGGGTGAAAAGGTTTTAGCATTATCTTGCATTTATCAAGTATTTACTTCTTTTGTTGTAAGGTCTGTTCTCACAAGCATCACAGACAGTCTTTGACAATCCGGATTCGGCGCAAAGACGCGAAAGTGTTCTCGGGAGAACGATTTAGGGTCTTTGCGCCGAATCCGGATTGTCAAAGACTGTCTGTGATGCTTGTGACAACAGACCTGTAGTTGCGTGGATTGTTTTTTTTTAATTTTGTATAATTCTGCTGTTATTTTACTTATACGTAAATATTGGTTGGATGGAATAGCATTGAGTTTATCAAATAAATATGCTAATAATGGATGGTTGTAAATTATTTTTTTCTTTAGTTAAATAGAGTCACAAAGATGATAAAGGTGAAGTGGACGTAATATTTTTTTCTACGTCCATGTTTGTAAACGTCATTAATCGCACTGTCAACATTCCTTGTAAATGACATTTAACAATAACATGCACGTAATGAGATCTCATAACATACACGTGCGTTTTGAGAAGAAAACTTAAACTTCTTGGGTTAATTAAATTACAATAAAATTTTTATTCATGTACTACTTTATTTGGTTTATTTACATACTTGCAATCAATGAAAAAACAAAAGCTTTTAGCATTAGAGAAATACATTTTAGATTAAAAGAGTGATGCCCCTAAATGTCGGCAACACATCATACAAATTCAAAAAAAAATAATACGCGTTTTCTTGATATGGAAATAAGCGTCATCTCATTTATGCTGTAAATTTTTGTAACAAAATATAGTATCGGCACATTTTCTCAACTTTACCGACGAATATGTCTGTTATTAGTAAAAAAGATGAAATTATGAGCACTCATAAGAAAATAGATGAGCGTAGAAAAAGTATAGTACGTTACACGAGTTGTAATCCCATTTTGCACTGATGAAATTTATGAACTTTTTCATTTCGTGCGTAATGGGTTACTTACAACTCTTGTTACGTAATGTACTATAATGCAGCTATCTAATCGTATATCCCCTTTAAGTTAGCAACAGATCCTCCATTTTCCCAAAATATTTTACAGACAATACCTAAATGCTATAAACTTATTTTGGACCGTCTTGAAGGAGGATTTAGATTTATTTTAACAATTTTTTCATGAAAAACTCACGCAATAACATCATTTGTGGAAAATAATTTCAGTAGAGATATAGGTAGCGAACAGAATGTAAAATACGATTAACTGAAAGAAAGATATTTAATTCTTATTTAATTTTAAATTCTAAATTACGTCCACACTATTAAAACTCCATTCCAATATATTTTCTCTTAACTCTAGTTGTCAATTTTTTTCGTTGTGTCAGATAGGGACCAAAAATTATTTAATTACTAATTAATCTTGACAACGGTAGCTGGAACGCTACCGAAACGTGGAAATAAAAAAAATAACATTATTGTGGTTTGATTCACAAAAAAATAAGAGAAAAAAGAATAAGTTATCCCACAAGGAACGTGCAGAAGATAGTTCAATTTCAAATAATAAATAAAAGTTAAATTTGTTCTTGAAAATATCAGCGATTTCTTATCACAAAATAATTTCAATTCATGATTTGGTATCTAAATTTTACTAAGTAGAAATGTATTTTTTTATTTGAAGGTTTCTGAAAGTCTTAAATTTCACCGTAATTTAATTTGAACCGCCACCTCTCAGTATGTAATATGTATGCATCTCTCTTTTTAGGGTCTCTGTTATACTCATTAGGTTGACGGACTATTTATTTTCATACACAACGCCATTCAACAGAATAACTTGAGAGAGAAGAAGGATGTTACAAATCTTGAGTATGATAAACGGGCGTTGTGTCCATGTATCCAGACTTTCAAATCTCTAAGGGTGTTTGTAGTTTCATATTTGTTACAGGATCTGATACGGCATACGCAAACTAGTCATGAATTATCTTCGAACACACCTAGAACTGCTCTGTGTCGAGTTCTTTTAAGTAACGGAAGCACCACAGTCGTACAAATTAAACAATCGGAAACCATTCAAGAATTAGTGACGAGATTGTTGGAGAAGAGAGGATTGCAGTATTCGTCCTTTGAAGTATATACAGATAAACATTCAAAGGTAAAACTCTTTGTATTGTACTCACTTATAACTAGATATAGGTATTGAGTTCAAACTTTCATTATTAATACAAATTTTTTCCTATCTTAGTCTGCTACGGTCAGAAGAAGTCAAATAAAATAAATTTTGAGAACTTATTTGTTATTAAGCATTTTTTTTATAATAATTGAATTATTTTGGTCCTACATTTAGGTGTAGTTTTCTTCGGCGTTGAAAAGTTTCTGTTCCCGGGCGGCTCATTATACCATACGATGAGTTTTGCTTATCAAATGCCACTTTGATACAAAACCCAAGACAAGAAAAGTACGACTTAATTATTCATAAATTAAATTTTTGTTACAGTGTGTAAATATAGAAGATTCATCAAAAACATTAGCCGGTTGTGAAGTGCAAGTGGAACAACGAGTAGTTTTTAAGCTCGATTTACCCAACAGAAAAATGATCAGTATACGATCGAAATTTACAAAAATAATTATAGACGTTTTAAGGCCAAGTCTCCATAAGTACCAATACAATTTGGATCAAATGATTGTTTTAAATGGAAACACTCCCATTGATTTACATCAACCTGTAACTTCTATAGATGGAATGAGATTGAAAGTACAATTTAAAGAAGGTGAGAGGTTTTTGTTGAAGATGTCTAAATATTTTGAAAAGGTACCCAACTCATTTGTGTAGATTTTTTCCCACTGATGTTCTGTTTTCCTCTGATAGCTAATCCTGTACATGTCATAATATTTGATCGTTTGTAGATCGACATATTCATAGTTTTCTCAGCAATTTGAAGACGATTTAAGTTAAATTTAGAGAAAGATGAGACTGTAGGTTTGTCCCACGTGAAGTTACTGACAATTCTGGTATCGTTCGTTACAATTTCATTGGCAAAAAAATGTGCTAATAAGATTATCATCCAGGAGATCAAATTGTATAGATTGGTATGGTCGGCTAAACTTGAATATCCTACTTGCGGCAAATGTGTAAATTCGCCACTGCTATTGTTGTCTACGTTTTAGAATGAAATAATTGATTGAGTAGATGTCAAGATAATAGTGTTGTACTATTATAACGCCTTACAAATTTAAAAATTACTTTTCAAAAAGTAGACCGTTCACTAAGAAGAAACATATACTTCTCGGGCTATATGCACCGACAGACAATTAATAACACTCCTAAGTTGAACGGGGTTGGTATATCAGCAAGATAATCCGGGGAAGTAAGGATATACAGTGGAAAAGATTTCCACCAGGGATTTTACTTTTTTAAACGAAAGTATAATGTAGTATAGACTACTTTCTTGGATATGTGAGAATATTCTGGTCGAGCTTACGATGCAGCTTGCAAGCATAGATTGGAGCACGTGAAATGCCAGTTTTTCGTCCATTACTTTTTTAGATTTTATAGTACAAAAAAATTGTTTACCCTATGAGATGACATGCAATATTAAAAATTTTCAGCCCTCAATTTTCGAAAAATTGAAAAAAAATTAGCAAAATGGTTTTTTAAGCGACAAACATAATTAGAATAACAATAACGACTTTCTAATATATGAAAATATAGTAGTCTGGCACCTGAAAACGTTGATGTTTTCAGATTTCGAAAATTCAGAATGGCGGCCCTACTAAATTTCAATATATATATATATATTTTTCGATCTTGTCTCATTTCATGAACATCAACGCTATCGATACGCGGTTTACTGCAATCGATTGATAATAAGTTGTAGTTTTATGAACGATAATAATATTTTTTTTTTCCATTTCTTTAAATTATTTTTTAAGTTTAAATGAAAAAATTTTTTGTTTTGTTTTTAGATTTCAGACAAGAAAATTCGAATATGGCTATCAAAATTAACGGTAATAATAAGCTGAAGCTGGAGGAAATAACGAATAAGGTGTTCGAGGGAATTTTACAAGAAAAATCGGAATCTGTAACTTACAAACCTGGAAAATCGGAGAGAGGATCAGTTAAGGTAATTTTCATAAACATCATAATACTGTTTCCTTCTAGCCTTCAGTACAATAATACGACTCCATTGTTATATAAAAACTCTTGGGATAATATATGGATTTGTTTTGACTTTTCTTGATAACTTAAGCGCAGCATAATTAAATTTTTTTGGCGCATAATATATTCATTTCATAAAAATTGTTTCTTGATACAATGTTTGGGCTTTTTCCGATACATGAGCTCCTGGCATCTACGGGTTTAAAATTGAATTTCATTGATTTTAATTTTATATCAACTTCAATAAAATACAGTATTATTACAGTTTCCTGTAATATTGTCGTATTTAATAAAGCACGTTACCAATAGATATCGCTGAATAATAATTATTATAACGCTTTATAAATTTTGGAAGATATTTTTCAAAGCTAAAAGCAACAACTACTTCCTGGGCTATAGGCACCGACGGATATTGAATTACACTTCCAAAGTCAAACGGGGTTGGTATATCTACAAGATATTTAACACCAACCATTAGCTCGCGGACAGATAACATATACCTTGTACTGATGCGGCGCAAATACGCCGAAACCGGTCGACAAGTTATGTTGTCCCTTCTAATTACAAATCAGAATGGTTGGTGTTAAATATCTTGTAGATATACCAACCCCGTTTGACTTTGAAGCGTACTTCAATATCCGTCGGGGCCTATAGCCCGGGAAGTAGTTGTTGCCTTTTAGTTAAACGGTCATTGTCTTTGAAACATTTTTTTTCAAATTTATAAAGCGTTATAATTCACTATTCAGCTATATCTATTAATAAAATACATATCATTTTGGGGAAAAATGCTAAACTTGTGGTGGATTTTTAATTAATTTTTCAAGTGAAAAGAAATTGTTATTTAGAAGTATATTCTCTTAAAATTTGTTATAATTCTTTATTATAAAAGAAATGGTTTACGTATCGGTGGATTTTTTTGATTGATATCACTTGCCGACCAAAAAAATACGTGATATCAATTTTAATTGAATGTTAATTTTCGGAAGTAATTACACAATTCGGTAGAAGTTTTCTCGAGTAGGTAGAAGTGGAAACGATTATTTTCCTTATAGTCTCAAAGTTTTATATTTGTATAACTCGAAATAAAAATGAGCTTATATTGAATTTCAGAGTGAAGACTGGGGTTCCGAACATTCGTCGACGTTTATTGGAAAATTTTTAAGGAGAGATTCCGGTATTCACGAGAGAAAGAAGAAAATGACAAGTAGATATAAGGGTGGTCTTGAAGATACAACGACTGATCAAACTCACATGAAAAAACCCTTAATCGCGAAGTTGAAATGTGGTGCCAGCAAGTTTAATGTATCGTGCAGTGAAAGCGACGGTAAGTTCGGAAACTGAAAATCGTATTTTTTTATCTACTAGAAGCACAATTTCATTGAATTTTGGATAGTAGCAGTTTTAAACTTTCCAAAAATGTTGTTCTTTGTGAACGACTCCTTGTTTAAATGAAAGTTAACTGGTAAGTAGATGACGTCGATGAGGATGGCATTGGTTGCATATCGCATAAAGATGACGATGACGGCAACGGTTTTAAGTCATTTGTAGATTAAAAAGTTTGATTTGATATATTTTGCAAATATTTATTTACCTGTTGTAACAATAGTTACAGCTTCAGAAGTAAGAAACTATCTACAAAGGTCAAAATTTGCATCATTTTACTTTCCCGCACTAGTGTGGGAAAGTGACACTTTCAAAACTAGAATGCGTGCGGGAAAATGGGTTAAAACGCACAGTCGTAGAAAAACACCTTTTCGATTCTTAGAAATCGGAAAACAACATGGTATAATGTATAGGATACATTTTCAAAGAAAAGAATTGGAAAAAATGCTATTCAATGGTATATAGATGGCTCAAAAGTAAGGGAGCCAAACACTCCGAAATCTTCGGAAAAACCCTAAGTGTCTTTCATTCGGAAACTCACGCTATAAGAAAGTGGACCAGTTCAATATTGATAAAAGATATAGAAAGCAAGAAATTATCATCATGTCGGATAGTAAAGCAGCCATTAAAGCACTGGGATCAGTTCCAAAATGCTATGGGAACTAAGTAAACAAGGCGAAAAAACAACTAAAACGAGGTATAGTATCTGAGACTTTCCTCAGAAACTAAGTAGAAGGAAGGGACCACAATAGATACTTTAGGTCTCAGTGAATATCTCCAATTTACAAACAAAACATTATTTGAAAACAAGTAATGAGAGTGAGAAATTGACTTATGCTTAGTATAGTGTATGTAATGTCAATGTGATGACCTTGAAATGTATTACATATTTTATGCAGGTTAATTTTAATCCACTATATTAATTTAAATTACATTTGAAAAGCATTATTTCACAATCTTCGAATTTATAAAAAAAATTTGTGCACATCATTGGGTGGCTTTTTCCTTCAAAGGGATTAAAAATATGGGTCATCACATTAACAATAGTTACACTATAGTAGTAGTAGCTTTTGAATTTTCGACGACATTAGCAAGCTGCTTTGAACTTGAAGCTTTTAACCGCAGACTAATTATTAGTTAAATGAAAGCTCGGATTTTATAGTATTTAACACATTTCACAAATAACACTACAAAATATCAAAACTACCATTACCTCCAAAACCAACGCTGCAAGCACTTCATTCATTCGTCTAATTGAACAAGAACAAATATTATGCATAAAGCTGTAAGTTGTCACCACTGCAATGAATATAATTTCCCAATTTTTTTCCAATTCTTCGCTGTTATCCTTTTCGAAATGAAACTCTTTTTTATATAGAAATCCTATTTTTTGCTAAATAGTCGCCAAATGTGGAATTTAACTTTCCACAACTAGATATGGCTAATGGCCAAAATTGCAGTTCCCTAAAATTTTGGATTGTACTGTCTTTTTCTTGAAAATGAGAACAAAGTTTGAAATTTCCAACAATAATTGTTGAACTAAATAATTTATTTCTAAAATAAAATGGTACCAGTTTTTTCTGGCAAAAACATAATAATCTGCACTGATAGTAGACAAGCCCTATTAGCCTTGAACAGACAACGTGTTATATCGAGGCTAGTACTAGAGTGCCACCAAGATTTAGCTGACGCCTCGGCAGATAACAATATTATCCTGAGGTGGGTTAAAGGGCACGACAGGAGTAAAGGAAATCGCATTGCTGATTCTTCAGCCAGGGAAGCCGCTGGACTAAAAATTCTAGGACCCAGTGACACCTAGGGCCTAACGACTTCGACAATTGCGGAACTAGCCAAACGTTACACCCATGCTCAATCCCTTAAGAGAATCAAAGGATGCAGTTTTGCCAGGATCACCCTGGGCGACCCTCGGAAGCTGGAGCCGTAGAAATATTTGGCGATGACCAGGAAAAACCTACGTTTAACACCTGCCGATATAAAGGTTATGTCTCCCAGTGACCTGTCCTCGGGAGGATGTACAATGGGTCATATGTGGCCTAAGTGCTGTGAGCCTACACAGTCACCCTCCCTACTCTACAGATACAGAATTTATTTCTAAAATAAAATGGTACCAGTTTTTTGACTAAGACTGCATTCTGTTATCACCCACTAAGTTGAACTGCTCTCAATTTTACTTTTGGACAACCGTCCAACACAAGTTTTAGTTAAATACTATTGTATGACATTTTGGACAGCACAAAAAAATTTCCATTGTACCAAATAGAAAAATCGCTAGACTATAGCGAGTGTAGGTGTATTCATAGACAGAAAGGGCTTTTGATTAAATCGCTTTCCGAAATATAATAAATTAACTCTTTTGAAAGAATACTTTATGGAGAAGTGGACAAAAAGAGTGAAACGTATGAAAGAGAAATGATATAATTCAATTCTTCTTCGATAAAGGAATAATGATAAGGCTTTTATAGTCTCTTCAATCGCATTTTACGTTGGATTTAAGGATGGGTGTCCCAGCATTCAGCTTATTGCTGTTGGAAAACCCTCTAAAAAAACCTACGCCACTTGCTCAATAACACACATGAAATGCAACAATGATAATTTGTTTTTTTCTTTAACAATTTCGAATTGAACATTTTTTTTTTGACAATCTCCAATTGTACATTTTTTTCTGTTACAGAATTAGTTGAAGGTTTGACAAGAGCTCAACGAAGGATAGATGATCAACGAGGCACCGAGATCAATTACGAATTACCGGATTTTCTAAAAGACAAAGAAAACGAACACATTCTAAAGCAATCGAGAAGTGGTGAATTGAAATGTAACGCGAAATTCTATTTGGGAGATACTTCAGTACCTGCTAATTCCGACAAATCGCCAATAATTTCTTCAGCTAAAAATATGAAACTCGATTTGCAATCGAATTATGAAAACAGAAACGTTTTAGTACCTAATAAATATCAAGACTCTAAATTCGACATTAAGAACCCATCTCCAAGTAAATCTGAATCAATTCCGGCGCCTCAATCTCCAACAAAAAGTACAAATACCTCTGAACCTCCACCTTTACCCCCCAAACCTAAAGTCGTTCCGAAAAAACCTCCAAATTGGGGACAATCAAATGGATTTTATAAAAATAAAGATATTTCTAGCACGGATAGAAAACAAGCGATGTTTCTAGAACAAGCTTCTAGCAGCTTTGTATAATTGCACCATAGTTTTGTGCCCAGTGAACAAATTTTTAACCTTTTAGCTTTAAATTTTAATATTTATTGATACATTATTGTATTAGAGAAGTATTATATTTAATATTTAAATATATATTTGTTAATAGTTATTTATTTTTAATAGCTATAATTAAAAGATTTATACTGCAATGATATTTTTTTCATTTTCTGCAGGTATACATAGAGATGAGCGGAATTAATATAACAAGCGTTTTCCTACAAGTTTCATAACCATAAGCACTGTCTACGCTGCATCAAATCCTCAAAATAAATCAAGATTTAACTTCTCCTCGTCAAACGCACTTATGGTTACCATAAGGCAGTTTAATAAGTCTACTTCTGTACCTACTATATTCTCACGATTTTGATCCCATAGTTAAAAAATGCAAATACATATTCAATTTGCAGATGATATACCTACTACTTTACTCTATACATAATCATTTGAATATACTAGTATAGATAAACTCAACTCTGACTTAAACAACGTTCATGCAGAAGTATGAATGTATGTATGTAAAATAAGAAACTCCCCAGAAGGCCAAGTACAATTAGGTCTATATAAATTTCCTATCAGATACATAGTATAATACCTAGGAGTTTACCTGTATCGCAAACTACTGTGGAAAGACTGTAAAAACCAAAATATTTAAAAATAAAAAAATTCAAATAATATAATCAAAGCCTTCTGTCATACTAAATGGGGAGCAGACCCCAACGTTGCACTTCTATTCTACAGAGCTATGACAAGATCTATACTGGAATACTCTAGCTTTCGGAACAGCTGCTGAAACACACCTTAAAAAAATTGAAACCCAAAAGAATAAATGCATTAGAATCTGCTAAGGCTATCTCAAATCAACACCCACAAACGTCATGGGAGCAAAGCCCCTCACTCCTACTAGCACTCGAAAAAAAGGTGATATATAGTTTGTCTCAAAGTATATCATCTTCGCTTCTGCCGGCAATCATCTAAATACGACCTTTTACCTAAAATGAAACCCAACAACAGTCAAGTACGAGTACAAGGAAAGTGCGGTCCAACGGGTATAAAAGAGTATAAGAGAGATTTGTGATGGCTGCATTGAATTTATTTGGCAGTATTAAATATTCCGTTTTAGCGTGCGTTTTCAAACAGCTTTCTTCCAAATAGCTTTCATTAGATGCAAAGCAATAAATTGTGAAAAATGTGTAAGATTGTTTTGTAAGTAGAGGATTCGTTAACACGTTGAGTGCCACCGTGGAAGCGGAAAATTGAGTATATCAGGCCAAATCCATTTTTCATGTGTCTCCTGAAAAAACTAAGGATAAAATATACTAAAGCCTCACAAAAAACTTGAAAATTCAAAATTGAGTATTTAAAAGGGTTGTGTTTAACATGAGAAAAACTTTACGATGCCACTCATGCAATTTTCCGGAAAATCGTTGTGTAAATTTTTTGTTTTGTTTTTTCACTCTAATTGTTTAAATAATGAAAATACAGAAAAATGTTTACATCAAAAATTGTAGCTGATACATTTATCTACAAATTTTATCTGAAAAGTTTTTCCGAAATTGAAAAGTTTACGAGATAAAATTAATTTCAGTGCTAGTCAATTCGTGGTTACGCGCGAACGGTCAGGGAGCCAAATTTATTAACCGCAATAATTTTGGGCTTATAACATTCTGAAAAAATAAATAAACACATGTAAAATGTAGAGAAACATCTCAGCTTTTAGATAGAAATACTTTCAAATTTGAAAAACTAGATTTTTTAACTGTAAAATCGGGTTATTTATGAAAAACTATAGCTGAAAAGTAAAAAAACAATTATAAGCGATAATTCCTTCTAGATTTAGCATCGCAAATGAGCATAAAACATTATTATTATAAAAGCGAAGCCATCAACAGTTGATTAAACCATGGATTATGGGGTAATGTGGGTTGAATATTTTTATAATATTTACCTTTGTCTGAAATGTTATAAAGTTCTTGCCATTTCGTCCGTTTGAGTGATTTCATTATGGATAGTATGTCACCCTTTGGAAGTTGATATTTTGGTACAACTTGATCCCTCTCTGAAGCCTTTTTTGCCAAATTGTCCACTATTTCATTGTTTTTGATACCGATATGGGGTTTTATCCAGCACAAAATTATGTTTTTTCCTGCTTTTACTGCTTCGCTGTTTAATGAAGTGATTTCGCTGAAGATGTTGTTTTCTCTACTATTGTATGTATTAAATTTCAGTTTTTGTATAATGCTTTGGCAGTCTGTAAATATAATGTAGTTTATTTCTTGTTGTTTAATACATATTTCAAAGGCTTCTTTAACTGCTATAAGTTCGGCTGTAAAGATTGTCATATTATCAGGTAGTCTGTTATTCATTGTTATGTTTTTTTGAGGGTAGTATATAGCATATCCCACTTTACCATTCATTTTTGAACCATCTGTATATAATTTCTGGTAATTTATCCAATGGTTTTGTACATGATGAAGGTGATCTACTCTAGTCATAAAGTCTGTTGCATAAATTTTACTTAGATGGCATTTAAAGGGAGTTAATACATCTTCATAATTTAACTTTTGATATTTCGTTTGTTCCATCTGGTGAATATCATTAAAGCTATTTGAGAAATTGATAAAACTTTCCACTAATAGAGGAGCTTTTTTTTATCCCAGTAATGATGAGTTAAGGACATGGTGGTTAACTGTACAATTTTATCTAGTAACGAATTACCTCTTACCGCCAGATTAACTGTATATTTTTCACCTAAAAATTCTCTGCGTAGTGAAAGTGGAGGTTCATTAAGCTTTGTTTCCATAACCAATATTGGTGTGCTGCGAAGGTATCCGATACTCAGTCTGAGTGCTTTATTTTTTATCTGTTCGATTTTTTGAAGTAAGGAATTAGATGCCGAGCCATAAAATATTGATCCATACATAATCTAAGATCGATCTTATCAAGTTTCTATATAATAATATTGAGACATTTGGATCGGCTCCCCAGTTACTGACGCTTACAGTCTTGATGATATTCATTGCATTCTCCGTTCTTTGCAATACGTAGTTTATATGATCTTTCCAAGTGAATTTAGGTTCCAAAGGGTGACATACTATCCATAATGAAAGGACGAAATGGCAAGAACTTTATAACATTTCAGACAAAGGCAAATATAAAAGTATTCAACCCTCATTCCCCATAATCCATGGTTTAATCAACTGCATAATAGAGGTTTCATCAGAACTCTATGTAGGATAAGAAATAATTACGCAATGACTCCAGTGTATTCAAGAAAAATAGGTCTGGTAAATAATGATGAATGTATATGTGGTGAGGTAGCTGATCTACAACATATGCTCTTAGAATGTCTGCTTAACTATATTAACATAACAAATTTCTACACCAAACTAATTCAATATAATGTTTCACTTCCTACCAACTTATTGCTACTTTTGGAGTCCAAGAATACAGATGTATATAAGATTTTGTATAGCCATATAAACTGTATAAATATAAAGCTCTGACAAAAAAAATATATATAACAACAAAATAAAAAAAAAACATATATATATATATATACATAATGTTTTGATTTTATTTTGTTCCTTTTTTGTTATTATGGCAAATTTTAATTATTTATATTTTTTGTTTTAATCAATTTATTTTATTCAAATTTTTTTTTATATTTGTTGGGCGCCAAATTGTTTAAAAACAATTATTAATAATTAGTTACCTTACTTTTATTATGAGATTCTTTAACCTCAGGGTCGAATAGTTCCAACCTGACAAACAAACTTGAAAAAAAATAATTTTTTTTTCAAATAAAATATCTATGATGTGAAACAATAATCATTGTTCCATATTATTTATATTTTGTATTGCAATTGTTTGTCCAATTTCATATTTGAAATGTCTACTTAAAAATATGACTAGTTCATGTTCAGGTATTTTAGGTTCTAAATATTGAGCAATTGCAAACATTTGCACGGTATAGTTATGATATGGAATACTTTTTTTTTTCTTGTTGTGCTTGTTTCCCCCAATAAAATTTTAAGAAAATTGTTTCAAATTGTTGATATGATTGTATATCATTTTCCTTTGTATCAAACCATATTGCTGCCTGATCAGTCAAATTGTCCCTGATAATTTGTTTAATTTGATCCAAATGCATATATCCCTTTATTTTGTTTTTTAGCGTTTTGTTAAAAACTTTTGGATGTAATCTTTTTATGTCTCCTGAAAATTTATTGTTAAAATTTTCTCCTTGATAAATTATTTTGGTTTCTCCTGTATATTCTTGATTATTTCTGAATTGTTCCATCATCTCTTGTCTTTCTCTATTCATGTTTTGTTCCATTTTCTTTATTTCTTTTTCTAGTTCTGTTATTCTTTGTTTTTCATTTTGCCATTCATGGTCTTCCAAATGTTTTCCTTTTATTCTCCCTTCTTTCATGTCTGTTCTTAAATTCTTTATTTGATTTTTATTATCTTCTATTTTATTTTCTATTATCATAAACTTCTCTTCATATTCTTTGTGTTCTTTGTTGGATTTATTTCTTATTTCTATTATTTCTCCATTTTGTTGAATCATTTTGTTTCCTATATTATATAAGTCTTCACTTATTTCTACCTTGTTCTTTTCATAGTTTTTGTATGTATCTTCCATTTGTTTCTTGACATTATCAATTTCCTTTTGACATTGCTCTATAGATTCTCTAACTTCTACCTTAAATTGTGATTGATCTCTTCTCAATTCCTGTCTAAACTCTTCTATTACTTCTTTTATTTCTTTCTTTTCTTCTCTTAATGCTTCTGTAATTTTTTCTTGATTTATTTTATTCTCCTTTTGGTTTCTATCTCGGTTTCTATTATTCTCCTCTTGGTTTTTTATTATCATGTTCATCATTTGTGTTTTGTGTATCTCTGTTTGCTCATCTGCTTGTTTTGTTATTGCTTCGTATTGTATTTCCTTTTCTTCTGTTTCTTTGATTTCCATTTCCCCAGTTTTTGTCATTTCTTCTTTGTCCACTTCTTTCTGTGAGTCTTTATTTTCTTTCTTGCTGCTTCTAGTTTCCATTTTCTTTTTTAAACAAATTAGCAAATTTTTCCTTTTTTATAGTCGTTTGTCTTTGTCTTGTCTTCATGTCTTGTTTTTGTTATGCCCCACGTTGGGTTCGACAAAATTGTTATGACTTTATTTTGTGCCTTTTTTGTTATTATGGCAAATTTTAATTATTTCTATTTTTTGTTTTAATCAATTTATTTTATTCAAATTTTTTTTTATATTTGTTGGGCGCCAAATTGTTTAAAAACAATTATTAATAATTAGTTACCTTACTTTTATTATGAGATTCTTTTAACCTCAGGGTCGAATAGTTCCAACCTGACAAACAAACTTGAAAAAAAAATAATATATTTTTTTTAAATAAAATATCTATGATGTGAAACAATTATCATTTATTTATTTTTTTTTTTCAATTTTTCAAAAAAATAATCTCAAATAAATTTTTATATACCCCTCGTACACTATTATTGCCTTCAGATAACTTGCAATTTCTCTGTTAGAGGGCGGTTAAAAGTTATGAAATTCTGAATGTGAAGATGGATGTCAAAACTATGAATTATTTTATTTGTTTTATCGATTCTAATTATTTAATTATTATTATTATTATGTGAGTATTATATTTTATTTATTTTAAAGTTCAAACTGTAATATTTTATATGTAAGAAATTTAGTAGTTTAAATTAATCTATCAAAAATTGTAACTAACCTCAAAATTATTACTCTTTATATTATCTTTTACTCAACAAACTAACTATATCTTCTTCTCTTCTTATTTAATTTAACTTTACCATATTTAATCCTTTTATCCTTCTAGGTGTCAGAAATACAAGATAATAAATCTCTTACCAATTTGTTACTGTAATGTTGATACTTGTCAATGTCTGCTGAGCTGCTTACAGAACTTTCTTGTCAGACACTTATACGGAGTACCCACATGTACAAGTTTCACTAGATGCTCTCTTCGCTTCAAAATCTGATCCCAACTACCATGGACAAGCTCTATTAGATGTTCTCTTCGTTTCTGTATGTCTTATTTCAATGTTTATGTATCATTGCTTCACTTCTCTCCTTTCCAACTATACTCTCTTTAACTAAATTTCTCAAATACTTTCCTCCGTCAGCTAGTGTCACCTTTTTTCTTTACAATTTATATTATATTTTATTAGCCTTCTTTTTAAATTCAATTTGATTTCTACTCTACTTTATACATCTTTATGATCAATCATGTTTTCCTTTACAAATACATTTTCTGAGATTTCTTACATATATTTTTATTATTTACGCTTTAAAATAATTTAATCTTTAATATTATTATAGCTTGAACCTTTTCTTTTTTTGAAATTATTATTTTTAAATTCATATTTTGTCTATGTTTTGAAATGTTGTAAATATTGAATATTTAATTTCATTTCAATATATAATAATAATAAAGTTGAAAAAATGAATAAATAAAAGAAAAAAACCAGCTAAAAAAAATATTCATGAGAAAAAAAGAAAAGAAAAAAAAACAAGAGCTAAAAGTTAATAATTATGAAGAACTAACCACTGAGAGAGAAAAATGTAATCTAATCAAAAATACAATGTAATTACTAACCCCAATTCTGTCAGGAGAGAACTTATAACAAATTGACAGACCAGTTGATTGTGAAAACCAGTGCCAATAAAACTTAATCATACACAAAGCCATCAACATTTCGAATTTTAAACAAATGCTTTTTAAAAATCTGTTTTTCTTACATGCTTAATGATGAAATGAAACAATTTGATTTGTTAAAATCTACATTATATTGAAATGAAAGTTGTGACGCGTTTCGGTAACACAGTAGATTTCTCAAAAAAAAATGAGAAAGCTACTGCATTAGCGAAACGCGTCACAACTTTAATATAATGTAGATTTTAACAAATCAAATTGTTTCATTTCATCATTTAGTATGGATCTATTTCAAGTAAAAGCCTATCTATTCAATGCATGCTTAATTTTACTTGTTTTTTAGACTTTATTCAATTATATCTTTTTTTGAAATTAATATAATTCAATGAAACTTCACCACTAAACACTTTGAAGTGTCTACTTTCGGAACTACTATACAGTTTTTCTATAAATATAAAAATTTTCAATTAACAATTATTTACAATAAATACTTATATCAGAAGTCTTTCAGCAAACCTATAAGTTTTTATAGTGTTTATGATATTATCTAAAAATTTGTGAACCTATTTAGAAGTGATCGCGATACAGAAGAACACACCTATATTTCAGGTAAGAAAGAGAAGGGAGCACAAATAAAGGTGAAAAAGCAGGTGAGAGAGCGGCATAAAATACTTCAACCTAGAATTGTAACTGGGATTGGAGAGAATGTTTTAAGTTACGATGCGGCCAAAATGCAGAGGGCACTGATCATCAACAATCGTAATGTCAAGATGTCAAAATGGAAGGAGAAATAAACAAACCACTTAGAAAACTTTGTTGTGTTCCGTTTTGCTGAGACAAAACGAATGCTTAACATAGTATATTAGTATTATTTTATGCTTAACATCGGTTTCCAAAGCGTGAACCTGAAGTATATTTGACTCCTGGCCGAGAAATATTAATAATGTGAAGTTACACTGCATGCCTTCAAAACAAATATACCAAAATTCCCGTGTTTGTGTTAGACAATTCAGTGATGACTGTAAAGTACCTACAAGGAAAAAGAGGCTGAAAAGAAAAGCTGTTCTCACTTTATTCATTCCAGGTAATTACGTGAATTTAATATTAGGTGCAAGTCTATATAGGTTAATTAATAATTATGATTCACCTTTTATGGTGTAAAAAAGTAACCTAATACTATTTCAAGAGGAGATGATATGAAATTTCCAAAGTTCATGAATACTAACAAGAATTCAACATTTGTTGATCCAATAATGAAAGCAGCTATATCAAATTTTATTCTAAAAAAACGCTTTCAAAGGAGAAGACACTATAGAAATGAGTATAGGTACTTCATACGTGACCCTCCTTGTTGAATTGTTTAGAACTAGATGCCAGAACACATGGATGAAAAAATAACACAAAATACTTATATTTTAGAAATGAAAATAGCAGAATATTGGGAAATAATCAAGTTAGGTGGAATGTTGTGTATTATGTATAGGTATGTGTGTTAAAAATGTTGTTATTATAACTAAATAAATATTTAATTCCCCAAAATCTTTTTATTTAAAGTATTCGTCGTTAACCATATACTTTTTCCTAGACACACAAATTATAGGTACCTATATTGCAAACTTTACCTTCTGCAAAAATGTTGCATTATGTTGCTTTAACTCTTACTCTGCTGCACAAGTTTTTTAGAAATGAATTGACTTTTCACCAAAAGAACCACAAAATGCAGCTATTATGATAACATATAAATTATAACTGACAGTATTTCACCAAATCTTGCATCAACAAGAGTTTGCCAAATATTCTCTCATGTTCAGCTCTGATGCAAGATTTGGCGAAATATTATCAGTTGTGATTTATATTTTTTTATAAGCAGCTGAATTTTGTGTTCTTTAGGTAAACAGTCGATTTATTTTTTAAAAAGATAAAATTCCCCATCAACTTGATATTTAAAATTCCCGCTGAATTTTATAGTTCCTGCGGCCAAACTTCAGATGGCAGTTAAAACAGTAGTCACTGCTGACAACATAGGAGTTACAATTATAGGTTGAAGTATTTTATGGAGAGCGGCTCATACGCGCCGCCGCGTAATAACAGCAACAATAGTAATAAAATATTAGCAACAAAATTTTCAACAAAGTACATTGAAAATAGAGGCTGTTATTGAAACAATAATGAAAATAAAGAATTCTTGGTGGTAGATGAGAATTGAGAGCTGGAGGCAGAGAAGATAGGTGATTGGAGAGGAACTTTTTAAACATTCGGACGTAGCTTTGAAAGCCTTTTGCAATCCGGTAGATCACATCGTTTGGGTGTAGGAGTGTTTTTTAAATTTGGTTATGGATGTTAACCGCCTTGGCTGGTAGCTGGATGCTTAGCGTCTCACATTCTCACAGAAAAATTTGTTTTGTTCACTAGAGCAAACTGCGTTCAGTGCAAAACAAGGTAACATTAGGCGTTTAAATATTTAACCGAGTTCGGTACTATAAACGGTGCATATAGCCATTAACAAATTAATTCATGACAGTTTATAAAGTGATTAACTGGAGTGTTCCATTACCAGCGCATATATCGACAAGGCAAAGTATTGGGAGCAATATGGGAAATAAGAGAATAGGACGACATTAATTAAAATACGGGTAGTCCCACAAAACCGACCAGTTAAGTAGTCAAAACAAATTCAATTCATGAGTTTTGTACATTGAGTTAGTATATAATTAAAGACTCCATTGTCGAACGAGCATTAATAAATGGATCATTAGAAGGGGGATATTCCAGTTTTCGAGTTTTTTCTCTTGAATTAAAATTGCTGCTGTTCGAAAACACATAATTCCGCTTTGGAGAATCCAACTTTTGGAGCTGAAGCTACATTACTCACAAGATATGGTTCATTTACGATAAGTTTGCAATTTTGTCATTTGTAGTAACAATTGCAGCCACTGAACAAAATCTAAATATCCAAAGTCTAAATGGAATAATTACTCATATAAAGGGGGAAGTTACGGTCCAAAAGTTGGCTGCCGTGTCCGGGGTTGCCAGACTTATGTTGTCAAAATCAGATCATTTTATCAGAATTTCTTGTGTTGGTTTGTCGTTTTCATTCGCATTTTATAGTTTGTTATTTACTGTGTGAGATATAATTTGTTATTTTCATAACTATTTAAAAGAGAGTATCGTACACTGCGTTGCAATGCATGAATCTTTAACAAGTGGTTGCAAGGAGATGGTGGCATCTCTAATATCATATTTTGAGACAGAACCAGATAACTGTAGACCGCTAATTCCTATTACTTCTGTGAGAGATGTAAGTTTTTAATAAATACATTGTTACTTAATACTGCAATAACGATGCAATTCAACATGTGCATGAAAATAACAGTTTCAAACTTGAAATGTATGTATTTATTCATAAAATGTTTATAATTTCTGCTCTTATTTTTGAGTTGAATATCTTACAAAACAATAAACAACTTATCAACAATTTTATGCCAACATCTGGAAAAAAATTACAACGTGGCAACCATGTAAGACATCTGTCATGTTTTGTTATTGCAAACTTATCGTAAATGAACTTTATTAAGCACGTTTTAACGGCTTCGCGACTGATTTTACTTCCAGACGCGTCATTTTGTGCCAACTTGTCGTTCAAAGCATAACTATGATCTGTTCAATGCTATTAGCTCAATTAAACGCCTCTACTACTCGCCAAAACCTCAAAACACTCACCTACCTGAAAAAACTGCCGCTTGTCTGCTGCCAGGATGAGAAAAAAAAAATTTACACAAATAAAAAATTACTAACTGATTTTTATTAACTCTGAAAGAAATAACCAACTTTTTACACTGGAATCGGCAGTTGTTTGGCGACAAGCTTCAACACCTGTTCCGTATTCAACCCCACATTTCTAATATCCTTTGAAACCGAACACCATAATTCACCGTGATGCGGTTCGGCGAGCACGCACCTTTGTTTCGCCTCAGCTTGTTGTTCTTTCGTTCCGTGAAATTGTTCGAATCTGTACCAATAAGCCCAAGCATCCCCTAAATCCGGTTCGATTTTTAAAGTCCTCTGGAACCACTCTCTACATTTACTTATTTTACTCTCGGACCAAAATAGTTTACTTACGGCGAGTAATACGTTTGGATCGTGCTCGCATTTTTTCAAAGCATCCACCGATTTCGTTTTCCTTTGCGGTCTTGGTTCCAAAAATATGCTTTCGGCCCATAAAATACCCGATGTCGGACACTCCTGGATCGCTTTCGCCATCATAGCGTTCGCTATGTCTTTCATGCCAGCTCTTATTTCCACTCTTATAGCTTCCAACCACAATTGATCAGTTTTGGGATTTCTCAATCTGGCTTTTTCCAAAACTGATCTAGCTTTAATTAGAAGACCTCTCTTCTCTTCTAATCTCGAGAGTAACAGCCAAAGTGGAATCGAATTGGGACATTTTTTTATTCCGGAGTTGTAAGCGTCAAATGCTTTTGAAAAATCTTTCTTCTGTTCGTGTATTTGGCCGATCATCATCCATAATTTCGCATAATCTGGAAATGTTTTTAAAGCTTCGTCCAATAGTTGTAGGGCATCCTCTAAATCGTTAAGAGACCATTCCAATTTTGCGCTTTTCATCATAACGCGAGGGGTCGGGGCGGAACCTCTGGCTTTCGCTAAAAGTCTTCGAGCTCTTTCGTATTCTCTGTTTTCTGATTCTAATTTGACAGCAGCGAGCCAAATCTCTTCGCTGTTCGGATTTGCTTGGAAAGCGAGTGAGAGGATACCTCTGGCAGCCGGAACGTCACCTAAAAAAAGTTATTATTTTACTATACACTTTTACAGTTTTATTTATATTCTTCTTCTTTTATCAAGTTATTTTATCAAATTTTCACATATCAATACCACTAATACTTTTTAACGATTTCTAGAATAAGTCTCACAACACAGTCCTATGCAAACAGTTCTAAAATATTATTTTATTGTACGAGTTTTGGAGTTGACATTTACTGATACTGATTATTATTATTATTATTAATCCCCATACTAGCAGGTGTTTATAGGATATTACAGAGTTGTATTCAAAACTGATAACATATTTCCCTACAATTTAATAGTAACTGCCTGTCAGGCACAACACATCAGGTACTTGTCAGCACCTGAAGTGATCACTTTTACGGACACAATACAAACAAACATCTTCCCTTCCTTATCCGGGATGCGGATGCAGGTTTTCTGTGGTTTTTTCCTGCATCTTAATTTTCGCAAGTGGGTACTTTTATAGAATATGAATGGATGTATCTTGTAATAACGTCGTTTATAAATTTTCCGAACTGATCGTAGTTGGAATACAAGCTCTTGTTCCAGAGGTGAAGGAGTTTTAATAGCTATTAAAGACTGTTTCGTTGTAAAGAGACTTTATGCAGCTATTTCTGTTGAGCACCTTTTTATTAGTGTTGTGATTGGTGAGAAGAAACTTATTTTTGGTGTTACATATATCCCGCCAGGCTCCATTGATACTATTTACGAAGATCATGGAAATACCGTTGAAGACTTGGCTGCCCGTTATCCTGAATGTTTATTATACTTGTTTGGTGATAATAATTTACCTTTAGCTACCTGGAGCAATTCTCGCGAGGA
>CAJUYI010000328.1:158378-178087 GCA_910591695.1 Galerucella pusilla
CTAATTTAACTATACTATCTATTACATTTTACCTAACATGTATCAATAGGGTATTTTCCTATGAGCGGAAAAAATTAAAAAAGAGTCGGAGCAGGTACTTTGTGGTACTATTATGCCAGAAATCAATATTTCACACAAATAAATTAAACCAGTGATTTTTTATTAACTTAACAAAAATGGTAATTTTCAAATATTTACTCAGCGCGG
The DNA here is from genome assembly GCA_910591695.1 of Galerucella pusilla. Lineage (NCBI taxonomy): Eukaryota > Metazoa > Arthropoda > Insecta > Coleoptera > Chrysomelidae > Galerucella > Galerucella pusilla. Next base: position 158,586 of record CAJUYI010000328.1, read on the forward strand.
GAAAATATGTGAGTTTATTGTGACGTAAGAGGTCTCGCTGCTTGCTTGTTTCTTATAGGCCAGCTCAGGTGGGCGGCCGCAGGTCGAGCCGATGGTTCCGATTCGGCTGGTCAGTGATCTTGTCGCTCGGGATGCGGTAGGCGGAGCGACAAGATCACTGACGTCATAAAAAATCAGCGCGTTTTGGCGCGCTATTTAAATATAAAATTTGTAAAGTTGGTTTTGGCAACTTTCCCGCTTAGTAAAAAATTTGGAGTACTTAACTGAGGCCAGACAATCTTCTAATGGTGTTTAAAAAAAATTGTCAAATACCCTATTAATTAGATTATTTATTCAAGGTTTATAAAGATATTTTATGTTTATTATTTATTTGTTTTAAATTGTTCTCTTTTTAAATTTAAATTGATTTCTTTCAAATTTATTCCTATTCAGGGTGAATTGGTTTATTACATGGTTATTTTCTTTAATTACAGATTCTTCGCCTTAAATTGGATTCACCTGCTTTCAGATCATCACAATATGTTTAAATTTATTAAAAAGGTTATCCTTCTTTTTTAGACCATTCATAATTGCAGCATTGAACCATGGAGGAGATTCAAGTTTGAAATTTGTAAGACTGGAACATACAGATCAAATATATTGCGATACATTGATATTAGTAAATTTTGTTGATAAAGTCCAAAGAAATTTGCATGTTTAATATTGTATGATCTTCTGTGAACACTAGACTAGAAAACATGTTTATTATTGAGAATAGAATTAAATTGTATGTAGAGAAGGATAATAAAAATCTTTGTGTCTATTTACAATATAAACAACAAATAGACGAAGAGCTGAGTTAAGACCATTATTTTTGCCTTCTACATATTTATATTTCTTCATTTTAACATCTATAGCGAACAGTACAGTACGCCGATTCGGTCGCAAGTCATGTTTCCAACGTCCGTTGTTATTACCTGACTCATCCCAGGCATAAAAATTTAAGCTATAGCCAATCTGTCAAAACTAAAATATACATTTTGGCCATTTTTAAAGAACCTCGCATCATAATCTCAATTTCAGTTCCAAGTGTGTGGTAAAATTTTGCAAACCTCTATTTATAGTTTCCAAGAGACATTGCACTAAAAAGTTAAAGTTACACCCAAAAATTTGAGACGATGACGAAAACCGCAATTATTTTCTTTAAATCTAGTTTGAAAAAGCATTATGTCTGATAACCAATAAAAATCATGAAGATTACTAACCTGTAACTTCCTCCAATCTAGCACTAGCAATCCAAGCAGGCGGATGATTTGGATTAGTTTCTCTTACAGATTTCAAAAGTAACCGAGCTTTTTTAATATCATTAATATCTCCACCATACGTAGGAATCATAGATTGTAAGTCTGTTAAATATCCTTTGGGATCGACTACTGTTTGGCCAGTTACTGAATCGGATACTTGCGATAATTTAACATTCATCAAAGTATTTCGAGCTTGACCAATTTTACGTAAATCCATATCTCCAGTAGGTGTTAACATGCCTGGCGTAGTTACACCCGGTACCATGCTAGACAGACCAGAATTGGGGTCTAGTGATGTTGTCGATTCACCGCCCAAGTTTCTTGCTAAAACACTGTCAGGTAATGGAGTGAATTTCTCGGCTCTAGGATTACGTTGTTTTTTGTTTCTTGCATCGCCCACTTCTGGTACTGATTTCCATTCATCTTCACTGACCTAGTTAATGAAGAAAATTTGTTTTCGTTATAGACCAGGGCATTTAGGAAAAATGGAGAAAATTTTGGAGCACAACAGATATCGAGATGCGGTTTTCTGCATTGTGCTCAGGTAGGTCCCAGAAAAGACTGGGACTGGGAAAAATTAGGGTTAGTACTTTTTTGAAAAACGCCTTCTGGGTCGGAAAATGCAGTTTCCAATTGCATCATTACTTGCACCATTATGGGAACGATTGGAAACTTGAAAAAATCGCTCGGAAATCGTTACTCGGGCATTAGAATTACCCAGGGGTGCACGAGTAACGAGTTTGGAGCGATTTTCATGCACGCTGCCATTCCTCCCCCAATTCACCCCTGGGTAATTTTAATGCCCAAGTAACGATTTCCGAGCGATTTTTCCGGCGAAGTTTTGAGAAATTGCAAAATTAATTTTTCAGAAAAAATATTCCTCTTTTCAATCCGTTGTTAGGTCAATCTGTAGCCACTGTTTTTCCCAATAATTTTCTTTTTTTTCTATGATACATTTGAAACGAAATATGACTATTTTAAATTCACCATTTAGCTTCATTGTCCTTAAATTGTCTGATTCAACCTGAAATATTTCGAACAGTTTTTTTCTGACGTAATTGTAGGTGAAATGAATTTGTAGCAATTCTTCATAGCTTTTAAAAGTTAAAAATCTGGATATCATTACCCAAAAAAAATTATAAGCATTGCGTTAGTGGTAAATTGTCAACTAGCTGACAAATGGCCAATGAATGTCAAATATTTAATTCCGACACTTGACCGCGTATTTGAAATTTTATGCACAATTTTTAATTTGGGTCCTTTACAGCTGCCAACTATCTGCGAAATTACTGAAAAAAATATCTTTATGTTGCTAAATTCAAATTTAATTTGAAAGTTTTGATAATTTTGGTTCAACCATTGACGAACAAGCCTTGAATTGTGGATGGATGCACAGGAAGATTTTCAATTGCTTGCCAAAATTACCCATCGAGGAAGGAAGCGTTCAGCATTCAATGATCCATTGAAGAAAAAAAGGACCAATTGTACGGTCTCCTAAAATCCCACGCCAGACATTGACTCTCTGGGAATATTGGTATTTACAATTGATAGCCCCATTAGTGGTGAATGTAGCCTCATCGTTAAAAATAATCTTCTTCAGAAACTGTCTGTCATTTAAAAAATTACCTTGGGCCTAATAACAATAATCTAATTTTTTATTATCATCACCTTTTTTCAATTTATGCAAGAGCTTCGGTTTATAGGACTTGATCTTGTGACGTACAAAACATCTTCTAATTTTATCCTTACTAATATTAAGTTGGGACGATAAATCTCGAAGTCTCATGCATGGATCTGCTCGATTTGCTGCCAATATATTGTTATTCTCAAGATGAGAATAACACTGCCAGCTTCGTTGAAAAGAGCATTTACAGTAGCTGCTTTTCCATGAGTAATGGGCGCACGTTGGAGATGTCTCAAGTTAAATTCTGCAGCAACTTCTCTGCTACTAAGAGCATTATCACCAAACAACCGGATTATTATTTTTCTTTCAAAGGCAAGCGCATTTTATTTCTTTGATCACTGACTAGAACTTAGCAGACATTTAAAAACAGTCAAAATATTATTTTCCATGGCACGCTATTGATCAAGTTAAAATATCTTGTAATAATGAATGTGTTTGAGCCAAAAAATTAAAAATGCGAGTTTTGTGATGAATTTCGGTGTGTGGGGTTAAATTGATATTGATAACGAGAAGCAAAATATCGAAAAGTGACCCCGTTTGTGAAATCATAGTAGGCTGAGATTAAAGTTCAGATTTCAGTTGATTAACTTGAAAGATGTGGCCCATCAACATCTACGACTCTGCAAAAATTCGAATATATATACAGGGTGTTTTCAAATGACACTTACATCGTTTGCATGGACATACCTCTCGTAAAATTGGACCTGATGATATAAGGATTGAGGGGTCCAGCCTATTTTCTTTTCGAAAGACGGGGTGTTATGAAAATTTAAATGTTTGAATTTGATAACTTTAAAATCGATGGATAAATGGGTTTGGCATTTGGCAGGTTCTATTTAAATGTATTAAGGGCATATTTTGATGGAAAAACATTTTTCAATTCTTGATCCAGTGTTGTACAGTTGGAAGAATGTGTCACCTTTTCCCTCCCATTTTTTACACCACTGGCATTTGAAGCTATTTTCATTTTATTTTGTATTCCTCAATGGTTTTCACGTGAAAAACGCATAACCTTTACATCCAAGAATTTATAGTTTTCAAGATATTTAATGTTTTTATGAAGTCTGCAAGATCACTTTTTAATAATTAAATGGACAAATGATTTTTCTTGTATTTTTTTCAATAACTACCAAACTACAAATGGTTAGAATATGTAACAGGAACTAATTTATAAAACAGCAATGCATTTAAAACATTCGGAAAAGATTGTTGAGAATATTTGTCCAACCAAATTTTTTTAACAAAAAAATAGAAAGAATCTATGCAGCTACAACAATTATTTCCTGTAATCGCCAGTATTCCCAAGGCATGCGATTTTCAATGATACACACGTTGCAAATTATTTATAAATGTGAATGGACCAAATTTTGAAGATCTCTTGTAATTTGTCGGCTACTTAATTCTCTTGTTAATAATTCACAAGTTTGGACAAGTATTTTCAACAATCTTCTCCGAATGTTTTAGATGCATTGCTGTTACAAGAGAAGTATTTTTTTTATTCGATTATTGAAAAATGATCTTGCAAACTTTATGAAAACATTAATTATCTTGAAAGCTACAAATTTTTGGATATGCGATTTTCACGTGAAAACCATTGAGGAACACGAAATTAGATAAAATGTTTCAAATGCCAGGGGCGTAAGAAATGGGAGTGGAAAGGCGACATATTCTTCAAAATGTACACCACTGGATCAAGAATTGAAAAAAGTTTTATTGGTCGCGTTCATCCCAACAAAGTTGATCAGGTAGCGGTTTTTAGAGTGATCCATCAGTTAGTTATTCTGCTGAACGTGCTAATAAAACCATCGACATATATGTCAAATGTCAATTAATGCAACAACAACAATTCAATTTTATTTGATATATACGACAATTATGAAATAGGTATTACTTTTAACCATTGAGAATGCATTAAAAAATGGGAGTTAATCACAATAAATTGACCACTTTGGAGCTTACTATGAAGAGTTGAACTTCCTGACACACTATAAAATTTATTATTAAAATCATAAGTCACCTCCAGCTGTTCATTCATTTTCACTGAAATACAAACTAAAATATCTCCAAACAAAAATATTTATATTATGCTTTTTTCTCTTATTCTTTTGGGAATCAAACCACAATAATGTTTTTTATTTTTTATTTCGACTACAAAACTTTGTTGTCAAATTTTATTAAGGTCCATTCATAGTAGATCACACCTCTGGTAAAATGTGAAATAAAATATTTTATTTTATGACATTCTAACGATATGATAGTCTACTAGAAATGGAATCCAGTGAAGTGCACGTTCCAGGAACGGTTTTTATTGGGATAGCGCTTTTTTTAGCTCATTTTGGAAATGTTTTGTGTATGATTATTTTTGTTTTCAAAACATGTATAGCTCAGTTTGGTGATTTTGTGTATTGAAGTGTGTATCGATTAACAACTATTCCAATGATAAATCACAAGAAAACCTGGATAAAAACTTATGATGCTATCCTGATAACGCAGGTAATTGATTATTGGAAATTTCTCTTTCTAACATTGGTAACCAAATATAACTACATTCGGCTGAAATACTAGCTACACATTTATCTGTATTTAGTTGTATTAAAGCACTTTCTTTGATTTTTCGTCTTTTATTATTGGGCTCTTTCAATACTATAAATAAAATAAAATATTTTATTTCACATTTTACCAGAGGTGTGAATGGACTATGAATGGACCTTAATAAAATTTGACAACCAAGTTTTGTAGTCTTAAACTTCATAGCTTCAACACCACACCCCATATTTCGAGAAGTGAAATAGGTTGGACCTCTCAATACTTATATCATTTTGTCCAATTTTACAAGAGGTATCTTCATGCAAACGTTTGTAAGTGCCATTTTAAAACACCATGTATATATAGATAATTTATAATCAAAATTTGGATCAAAATTTAAAACAGTGGGTTTTTTATTTCTCCGAGGCTGGAATCGTAATCAGCGGCCAAAAAAAATTCTTTTTGCGCGATCGATCTTTTTTGTTTATTTACAGCATCGGTTGTCAGGACGGTAGGTTGTGTTTACTGGTTTCTAAGTCTAACACGTCGGTAAGTGATTTACCTACCATTCAGACGTCTTAGCCCTACATGCATTTAAGTGGTCCTAAATAATATATTACTTCATTCATTACACAAAAGGAAAAAAAAAAATAGGAAGATTTATATTTTTTGAATTAACAGAACAATATAAAAAGTAATAAATAGCATAAAAACAATTTCACCAAAATGCTATAGTATACTAAGTATTTAGAACGGTAAGGGTTGTCGACAGTAATGTTTGTAAACTGAGCGTAGCGAAGCCTCCAATTTTGCTGGAGACCGGTATTACCCTTAACGTTCGAAATGCTTATACCATTTTTTGCGCGATCGTATTGAAATAAACTTCGAATAAAATAATAATAAAATAATTTAAATTTCTTCGGAATGAACGAAATGTCAAAAGTGACATTTCTACTTCTCGATCAGTTTAAAATACGCTAAAATACGCTACGCTTAGCCTCCAAACATTGCTGTCGACCGGTAAACATCCCTTACCATTCTTGATACTTAATATACTATACCTACCTATCAATTTTGGTGAAATTTTTTTGACAGTTCCAAGCACCAATCGAATTTCCTTATTTTTGATCATATGAACAATTTCACCCAATCATGTCAACATTACACTGATAACAGACCATGGGCTATTTTCACGTTGCTATGGATACATAGGTATTGATTTATTTCGATTTTGAAGTTTCAAATATTTAATATTTCGAAATGTCACGATTTGGTTGTACTACTGAGGAAAATTTTCTATCCGAATAACCCTCGGACATTGATAAATGCTCAAAAATTGTATGACAACTTTCTCAAGCTTGTTGCTTGTAGGCAACAGACTTTCTCAAGCTTGTTGCTTGTAGGCAACAGACCTCCGCTTATGGCGTCGGTCTGTTTCCAAGCAACAAGCTTTCGAAATCTGTCATGAAACTTGTTCGAACAATTATCAATGTCCTTGGGTTATTACTACTGAAAATTGATTAAGTATTTTTCTAGTTATTCAATTTGTTTAATAATAGTTTGTTTATTGTTTATAACTAATTACGGGCTAATTACCACACAACCAAACTAGTATTATCAATATCATGAAAATTTTCACTTCATTGATTGTATTACAATAGCATATATTATGCCAACAGATTATACAAGGTGAGACACATACTAAATCATTCCAATATCATGCGTGAAAACTATGTACTAGAATTACTAGATGAAAATATATGTATTGACAAATCCATTTCTGCCCGTACATGAAACATATACACTGTATCAACTATGCGAGTCCGATGGATGAAAATGAAGATTTACAGCGGAAAATATGCGGTAACTAACCATAATTTAGATCACACTACTGATGTGTTACATTTACTTGAGGACTATCTCAATAAGGTATACACAGTTTACATGGATAATATTTATAATTCTGCTACTCTCACGACACTTCTAAATACGCGAAAAACATGTGTGTGGAACCCTACAAAATAGCAGAAAGGGTTAACCTAAAGATGTCGTGAAATGAAAAAAAAAGGAGTGCATTTGGCAGCAAAATGGGCCTGTTACTGTATACAAATGCAAAGACAAACGAGATGTTCTCACCATTTCAAACATGCATATTGTTGAAATGGTAGAGGTGTCCAATTGCAATATAAAACGAATATAATTCGATATTACAATAAAGAAAACTGGCATTGACTGATCAGATCTAATGCTGTCATACTACACATTTTTAAGAAAGACTATTAGATGACCCAATCGCCGGCCATTCCCTAACACTTTCTGATTGTGGATGGAACAGACCTTACTGTGTCCATTTTTTTTGGTCTCTTGCGTTTGGAGGAATCCATGCAGCTAAATACTTTCTATTGGGTTATATATAGATATCCAAGTTAGAATGCAGTTATCTAATCATATATCCCCTTTAAGTTATATTACAGACTATGACGGTATCGTATCGAATTACAGTTGAACAAAGAGCCGACAGCTTTAAGTTCGCACAATCAGCCGTATTCCGTATCAAGCTTCCTTAACGATACTGTTAAAATTATATGTTAAAAAAGAAGTAAGTTTTGATTCTTACGAAGCGAGATGGAACGATACACTTTCAATGAATGTAAAAAGAGATAGATTCGGTCCCGTTAGACCCGTCAGAGTATAACCTTTATATAACATACCATCAAAACACATGACAGAAGCAGAGACATAGGTTGTCTCTGACAGAAGTGCAATTTGTACAATATAACACGAGGAAAGTTTACATTCAAGTGTACTTGATATAATTATAAATGGAAGAACAAGAATGCTTTCCAAAAACAAGGCCACAGTATGAGATGCTGTTGGAATTTTAAGAAAATCATCCTATTGTAATAAGAGGGAAGAAAAAACCATGCGAGGTTAAAATAATTAACAATTTATGGGAATTATTTGCTAATAAAGTTGATATAAAAAACAGGACCATTCAAAAGAAGCCTATTATTTATGTTTGGTTGCAAAAATTTACAAATCACCTATCGTTATATTACAGAAATTCACACTTAACGATGGTCGTCAAATAACATAACGTGATACGGAATAAGGCCGAATATCTATTACTGCAAGTATACAGAATTACAGTTTTCTCGTCGATGTGAAGTAAGTTATGCATTTTACTGTTTGGTTTATCTGCTTTTTTAGAATAATTATCATTCAATTTAAGTTTGTCATATTTAAAATGTATAAAAATGAATAAAATATAACTGTTTTTTAAGAGAGCATTAGTTTTATATAAAACAAGTGTAGCCCAAACAAATTTTTGTCTCTGTGGCTTTGGAAGGAACAAATTTTGCTTTTTTAACGATTATAACGACCTCTGCGCAGAAATTGGGCAAGATTTTTAAAAAGTTTTGGTCCAAGAACATGTGTGATAGATACCTGTGCTAAGTCTCTCTTCAAATCTGAAAACTGTTGCTGAATTTTAGGTCTTTCTTGACGATATTTTTCCAACTCTTCTCTCAGACGTTTTTCCCTATATTCTTTTCTTTTTTCATCCATTCTTTTGTCAATTGCTTCATAAATAGCATCTGCTTCAGCATCATCTTTGTCATATGGATCTTTTGAAAAGAGTGAACCGCCATATCCACTGAATTCATCATAATTTGAATCATTCAAATCTTCTTCCTTGAACATATCAAATTAAAATTTTCAAAACCTTAACAATTAGTCCAATTGAATGAAATTTGTTAGCTCTATACTCAATTTCAGATTATGCATTGCAAATAGCAAGATATAAATTAATGGGTAAATAGGTAATTGATGAGTTTGTACTTTTGTACATGAAAATACTTTCAAATAGAAACATCAGATAGTAGAGATCATATTGCAATGTATACAAATTCAATGGATAGTTTTAAGTTTTTGAAAGCATTAGAAGAATGATACTGTACCTCCTCTTTTTCTTCCTCTTCATCTTTCTTTTTGGTTCTTTTGGCAGCTGGTGGAGCATGTCTATCGTCTGAAACATCGTTTGCATCTCTTGCTGGACCAATATCAGAACGAGTTGTGAAACCTGTAGCACCTCTACCGACGCCTGCTACATACCCCAAAGGAGCTGGTACACCTAAAAAATGCTTTTTATTTCGATTTACCAATGCTTGAGGTGGTGCTGCTGCTGCCATTTTTTCTGGTAAGCATAACTTGACTTCCTTTTATTTTTGAAAACGATTCTCATACGTTTATAAATTCCATAATATCACTATGCACATATTATTGACAAATGACAACATATGACATGACAACCATAATGACAACATAGGGTGCGTTCACTTACTTACTCAGGGATGTTAAATTCTCAGCTGACATCTAACATACTTGATACTCACATAGAGTATCGTTTATTTACTGAAGCTACATGCTCAATTCGCGAAAACGAGCGAAGTTGGAATGGGGAAAACAAACCAATCGCTATTACAGTACGTGTATTGAAACAAATGGGGGTTAGCCACAGATTATCTGGGTTAGGTTGGGTTAGCATTGTTTTCCCCATTCCACTGACAGCTTTGACATAAACTGCAGCGCCCACTATCGGAAAAATTTTCGCGAATCAATTGAGCGATCTGCGATACGCACTCTGGTGGCTCTAATCTCTAATGTGAACTAGTTTCCGCCACATTGTTTTCTAACCACACTTTCCTCAAGGATGTTATTTAACATCCTTGCACTTTCCTATCGTTTCGTTTGTTTGCCATCTTTAAATCGTTTTCATTTAATCTTATTTTATCATTTATCAAAAAATTGCCTTTTTAAAGGCAAAGCATAATGGCGTCTAATAATGATTATTGTTCAGTGCCGCAGTGCAATTCTTGGGCCAAAAGAGATACTGAAAAGAAATTAACTTTCCATAGATTTCCCGATAAAAATGACCAAATTGTTTATATTGAAACGGAGATGGGACGAGAATTAATATCGAGAAGAAAAGCCTGGATATTAAAGGTTCGGATTGGTAAACCAATCAGCAAATTTATGGAAGTGTGTTCACTCCATTTTAAACAAGAAGATTATATTGGTAGGGGGGTATGTTGCATAGAGAAATATAATTTTATCTATGGTATGTTGTTTTCATTTACTCAAATATAATTTATTTATAGGTGAAAAAACAAGACGAGGTCGTGTATTGAAAAAAACAGCTGTACCATCTCAGAATCTGCCTTCATCTGTTGTACCATCAATTGAAAAATCAGATTCAAAACGTGCAAAAAGGCTGTCTAAAAGTACAAGAGAGGTATGTAGCCAAGCGGGAACAAGTACTGAGAGGAGCCAGAGCGACAATGACATAAAAGAACCAGAAAAATGTGTTTTTGAACAAGAGACAAGTAGTGAAAGTATTCCTAATATTGCCAGTTCTACTGACATAATACAGAAGCTAGTTCATGATTTTGAAGTTCAAGTTAGTATGGACAAAATTAATACATTAAGTGATCTTTTAAATTCAGAAAGTGCTTTGAGAAGTTTCACAGGCTTAAATAATTTCCAAATTTTAAACTGTTTGGAAGAGATGGCGAGAAAGGTACTGCATGACACAAGGTCTCATAGACTTGGTATTAGAGAAAGAATAATTTTAACAATGACTAAATTAAAGTTGGATCTCAGTTATGTTACTCTTGCCACCTTGTTTGGTATATCTAGTTAGATATGTAAAACTTATTTCTTCGATATGCTCCCTATACTTAGTGCAGTTCTTAAGCCTACCATTTATTTTCCATCCTGTGAAGAAATTTCTAAAAATATTCCTAAGTGCTTTAAACATTTTTCAACATGTAGAGCTGTTTTGGATTGCATCGAAATATTTGTACAAAAACCTACTTGCCTTTGCTGTCACATAAAATTTTATTCACATTATAAAGGTAATACGACAATCAAATTTTTGACTGGTGTTTCTCCAGCAGGCATGATAACCTTTATTAGTCAATCTTATGGTGGACGAGCATCTGATAAATTAATTTTTGAACAAAGCAATTTCATTAACAAATGTCCTAACAAAGACTCCATTATGGTTGATAAAGGGTTTTTGATAGATGACATATGTGCAATGTATAAAATTAAATTAATACGTCCTCCATTTGTAAGAAACAAGAAACAACTTTCTCCTGAAGAGGCTATTAACCAGCAAATTGCTGCAGCAAGGGTACATATTGAGAGATCAAATCAAAGAATAAAAATTTTTAAAATAATTAATGGTAAGCTTCAGTGGTCCCTTGTACCCAAAATTGATGAAATCTTCACTATTATTTGTGGTATAACAAATCTTTCAAGTCCTATACTGACAGATGAAAGATTTATCTAATTTTATTTAGCTAGGATTACTCACTTTTTTTATCATTTGTAGTGCTTTTTATAAATAAACAAATGTCTTATTGAAAAAATGTTTTATTATTAATAGATTATTAGTTTTCTGTAACATTATTTTGTTTAGTAAAGCGCGTTACCAATAGATATAAAATTAGTATATTATGGTGCTTGATAATTCTTTATTGGACAAATATATTGATAGGTTTTCCCCTCAGTTACTGGGCTATTAAGCGTTAGAATAATTACTATTCTGCGATATATATTGGTAACGCGCTTTATTGAGTACGATAATATTACAGGAAACTGTAATAATACTTCAGAAGTTAGGTTATTTATTTATTTACTAAAAAATAATGTTCATGTTCTCCTTGATGCAATTATTGTTCCATTTTTTTCTCCGCAGCTGTAATAAACGGTCTCCACAACTTTTTTCCAGTTGAAATGGAATAAAAATCGATAAAAACAATAACTTCAGAGATGTACTCGAATAAAAAAAGACAGACAAAATATTTTGGATCGTGTACAAAAATGGCGTCTAGAAATCGAACAAACAAAAAATCACAGTATTACCGGGACTCTGTGCACTATAGAATTCTACAAGTAGCTTTCTATAATAGAAATCTATTTTAAAAGTCGACAGTAGCCTTTTTGCGTACTCCGTGTCACTGTCGACAACACTTCGGTAAATCTCGGGGAGGCTTTTCTAACTACTAGCTATTCTAAAAACATTAAGATAAAGTTGGGGGATATTTTAGGTACTTTTGATTTCTACCTAAGGAAAATTGACAAACAAAACAATTGTCATCGTTATTGTTTATTTTTATTTGTGTTTTGGATGTGTTAAACAATTAATTATAAATTACAATGCTTCCGATAAATAATTTAATTGTTGAAGAAGATGAAAGACTAGAGGTAATTCGACTAGAAAATATTGAAAGAAGAATAATGCGTGACAATAGTGATTGTTTCCAAATAGAAGATGTAAGGTTTAAGGAATTATTTCGCCTAACTAAAGATATGGCATATTATTTGCTAAATGGGATTATTCCAGCATTAACCAATAATGTAAATCCAGTAGCAATTCCACCAGCAGTAAAATTTTTTGGGTCCTTGCATTTTTTTGCTACTGGTACATACCAAAGAGTTATTCCTTGGACTCCATTGAATTTGTTAGTTATAAGTTCCGGATTGCCCTCACAACACTGTAATAGCAGCTGCCAATGCTCCGTTCGCACACGCATATTTATAATAATATATAATATATTATTGAAATTTGAATATATACCTAATTACCAAAACAGTAATAAAAATATATTTAGGTCACGGAATTTAGGTTAAAAAACAATTTTCTCTTATTTTTGAATGACAATTGTCATTCTTGTCAAAATCAATAGAATTCGAGACGTCCCGAGATGTAGAGAAGAAGCGATCAAATAAATCGTCTCTTGTCGATATACAGCGAATACAGAGTGCGACTCATGTAGAATCTTGTCGATAAGTAGAATACTACATGGCACGGAGTCAGGCTCCGATCCTAGTTTTATTCGTTGATAAGTTGATTTTGCATGCAAAATGTAGTCCTTAAACGTGAGATGTGTCCAATTGGTAGTTTAAGAGATTGCCGCGGACAAACAGACAAACATTAATTTTTCAACTGCTGTTTTGTATATTATCACATATTTCTCATCATACTGTCTTTATTACTGATACATAAGTTAGTCGTTGTCAGTTTTGTCCTCGACCAATGGAATAAATCTAAAGTTCAAAGCTGCTGCTTGCTCCAGGTATAACCGAAAGAGGCTCGCTCGTTCGTCATACTTTGTAATCAATAATTGGAATAATCACTGATTGAACCATAACCTTTTAAATGCAAACTAAGAAATGAAAATAATTATTACTTTTTAACGATATAATACCAATTATATTCTTTGTTTCTAGGTGCGAAATGCAATTCAAGCACTTCAAGAAATGACAACTCCTTCTTCTTGCAGTGCTCCAGGCATTAACTACTCCGCCCAATCCAACCCGAACATAACACATCTTCACTATAGCTCAACCAGTATCTCAAACAATGGAATGTTAGCTAGAAGCAACTCGCATCCACCAGAAATGTTTTGTTGGGGTGGTCCTCCATCACCTCCGTTCCATTCAATAAGGACATATATATAGACTCAGAAACTCAAACCGACTCCATCGTAGCTGTTATGCGGCAATATATCATAGAAAATCCTAAGCGAGTTCTAGAAATTTTAGGTTTGGATCCGGATAAGGTTCTAAATTCAACCAATATAAAAAAAGTAGAAGTATACCTGATTATACGAATAGGTTGAGGAACTTTCCGAATGTGTTGAATGTGTCCGAATGAGTTGAGTGAGAATATTAATAGTGAAGCAGACTCGTGAATAGTTAATATAGAGACTGAAATAGTTATGGGGGAGAATTGTACATTTTCTTGGAATAAAAGTGCCGGAGAAGTTCAAATTTTTGAAGCATTAAATTTGAATAAAACGCAAAACGCGCTGCTCAAGCTCAGGAATAATATTGATTAGTACAATGATTGTCATTTATATGGTTAAAATAATCAATTTGATGAATAAGTGTTCCATTTTCCTATTGAAATATGAAGTATAAGGAGGGCATGACACTTCACCACTATGAAACATTACAAACCAGGTGTTTTAAAAGTGTAGTCGGAAAGAATAAAACATATCGATTCATGATTTGACTTATATACAAGGTATTTGATTGATGTGATAAAGCTCAATATGTCAATCTGTTGAGATCAAATGAATACATGAGTCAAAGTAAAACTGCACTGAAAGTCTTAACAGGGATCCTATCGGCTAGTAGAGGAAAAAGAATGAAGATTCTGTGGAATCGAAAATGCAATATCCATTGACATACTAGCGAATTACACAACACCTAGGAGATTACTAAATAGAGGGACATTTACCTAAGTTAAGGCATGCAAACATCCTGGAACTCCTTCGGTAAAAAAGGCTAAAGGAGCTACTAATCCCTGAAACTTTTCTCATAAAAAGTAAGAAGACACAATTACTTTGTGCGGAAAAAAGGAATATATTTTTTAAACGAATAACTCAGGTAAGGGAAATCATGGCTCCTTTTGGTATCTTTTAGGATGTTAGACCTACTTCGTTATGATTAGTATATTGTATACCTAGGCGGTGGAGTGGCATTTTTCAGGCTGAAAGAAAATATGGATTCCTCGAGGCCTGGAGAAGCACTCAACTGCCATGGTTCACACATAATCATTTATCCTACACAATAATTCTGCCGTCCAAAGCTAAACCCCCGTATTTGAAAAATAAAACGAAAAATGAGATATTGTGTCTGGTATAATAAAAATATTAAAAACTTGGATGTTTTCTATGCTATAACCTCGTATTTTGCTCAAAAACGCTAAAAAACGATCCTTTTTTCACCCGTATTTTCAAAAAATATCTTAAATGCTAAGAAAAGTTCACGTATTTTTGTTTTACTATAGGATAAACACGTACTTGCAATCAAATACGTAGATTTTCTTTAGTATAATTCAAATACGGGAATTAGGCCAGCCGCAAAATGTGACGCAGCTTGGTGAGGTGACGCAGCGTGAGGTGAGTCACGGCCAGTTTATGGCTGGAGAAAACTGCTAGCGCGGGTTCGGCGCAAAATAAGATGCAGAGTTGAAGCTTGGACAATTCTGAAATGATATCCTTTTTCTCCCAGATGACTAATAAAAATTTAGTGAGAAGCTTGTACATGAAAAAAAAAGTCATGGAGAGTTTGCCTTATCTCAAGAATTTAGTGATGAAAGGTTCACCAATTATTTCCTCATGTAGTCTACATGACTTCTATCGTACAAAACTTGTCGAATCCACACAACTTCCATTAATTTTCCTACCATGGTTTTCAAAACACACCGTAACCCGTGATCTTCTCAAAAAAACTGCGGCAATTACACCGCGTTACGCAGGGTCACTTTGCACGTGCGTCACGTCACGCTGCGAAGGAATATGCGCATGTTATATTCTTTATTAGGTTCACAAAAACTCGCCGTGACTCACGCTACGTCTCATTTTGCGACTGGCCTTACGCGTAGCGTCTACAATATTTCGGGCTTGTTCATACATGTTTCTTTCTAATTGTCTAATTGTCTTGGTATGCCAATAATATCTAGTCAGAAAGAAGGGTCAATGTTGAAAAAATGGAACTTGAAGAACTGTGGAAAAATTTGCCTTCTGTAGCTAAAGTTAAAAAAGAAACTCCAAAACTGTACATTTCTAAAATTACTGAAAAATTAATTAAACGTAATGAGTATGAGTTATATTTTGGAAGAAATAATAATGATAATTGGAGAAACCTCGATTTTTTGCAAGAAAAAATATATTTTGGACATTCCAGACCCATCACAACCTAACCTAACCAAATCACAACCTAAAGGGTTTGGAAAAAGTAAAGTGGAAAACATCCTAAAAAATCTTGGTCATATAATATCAGAAAATAGAGAACAGTTTTGGCTGGAACTACCTGAAAAAAATGTTTTAATATAAAACAATGTTAAGATGTTTCCATTTTAACTTGATTATTAGGTATTATTGCCGCATATTTGTGTATAATATTAAAATAAAACTGTATAGCTGCTCTACTGTGATTGGATTGCAAAAAATTGTTCGTTTCCTTAGGAATATCCCGGCATTTCTACCATTTCTCCTAGTACATATCCCAATTAATATAGCTGCAATCACCGTATTATCAAAATACCGGTATTGTCCCTAGTTGAAGGCCTCATTTTTCATAACGATAATCACCGTATGGGTTTTTATTTTATGAAAGTGATAAAATATGAAGGTTTTCACATGAAAAAATGAATTTACTCGTCCATTTCTTCCACTTTAATGCAGGTTCTATAATTTGAAGCCATTAGGTGAAGCTATATTATACATTGAAGTTTAATTGTTATTTTACGCCATTTTTATTGTTTTGCAAATACGGGGGTTTAGCTTTGTGCGGCAGAATTGTTGGTAAATTCTTTTTATAAAAATTTTATTTTATAATATGAAATTCATCACTGTTTTAATCCTACACAATAATTGTTGGTAATATTTCATATAAATTATTCCATCTGATTCAGGCTCCATAACTTGAAATAAAAAATCCAAATACGACAACTCATGATTGAATTCGCAAACATTGACCACTACTAACAATTTATTTTTATACTGACGTTTAATGGTGTTTATTTCGAGTGATTTGTTTTTGTTTCTTCTAAATGATGTAATTGAAATCACTCATATGCTATCATAAGTGGAATATCAATTAAATTAACAATTTGGATTCAATTTGTCAATTGGGGCGCCAGCTGGCGCGGAAACGTACCTAATATTTATTTTCGCGGCTAGCCGCAGAAAAGGTACTTTTCTCGCCACTTTAAAGCTGGTAGAACCGTTCTTTTTCATAGTATAGAATAAAAAATAGATTACACTGTATATGATAGTAATGGTTTTTGATTCAAAAAACGTGCATATGAGAAAAACAATAAAATTAACCTATTCGTGAAAGCAGGCGCCTGCTGCACAAAATGCAAATTTTCAGTTGGGATTCATTTACTGTCTGAACCCTTACTTTGTGGAATTCGAATTCGAATTCGAAAACTCAAAATTTATAATTATTCCGATTTTCGGAATATCATTAAATGTAACGTCTGTCAATTATTATCAATTCTCAATTTTCATATATTTCTCATTAAAGTGGAGCTAATTAGAATTTCCCAGCTCTATTCAAAATAGTAATTTTGTTGGAAGGTTATCATTTCTAGTATGATCTTGTGGTGAGTATACGTTGAGCATATTGTAAGGTATGGAGCAGAATTTAACTGTAGTCAATTACATTTTTAAGTTATACAAACAGAATTTTGTATTAAAGCCAACTAGCATTACGCTAGCAGCATTTCCGTATCCGCACCTCCTGTATATCCATTTGTTGAAATGTTGGAAATATATTTTCAAAAATAAGAGAAATTGGTTCATTTTATGTACAGATTGTTAAAAAATGGTACGTTCAGCAAAGCATCTCTGGAATTTGAGGAAGCTGTTGTCTTAAAAGACACAAATTTGCAATCAGTTATCAAAGTAACTAGAAACTCTAACAGTGTTCCAGTTGGTGAGCAGTTGTGAGCAATTATTCAATAAACTCACTATAACGTCTACACTTGTGAATTCTGTAATTCCCAACAATTGAATTGAATTAGTGCTTAGATTATCAAATAAGTAAATAAGTTCTCATGGAAAACCAGCTGTGGCATATTAGGTTTTGTTCCTGTTCTGCTTTGATATGTTCCAGATACTGGAGGATTAGAGTCAGATATTAAAACGTCAAGTTGTCGTCTGTTCTAATATGCGTGATTATTGATTCAATTCCTTCCTGTTTTAATTTATTAAATTCGTTATTGATCTACACTGTTAATTTCATTGTTGACATAAACTGGGTCACAGCAATTATGCTTAGGTTTCAAGTTTGATACTACTGCAGATGGTAGTGTCTGGGATCTAAGAGTTAGATACACAAAAAGTTTGCTTATTTATCTCCATTGTTCGTATAGGACGAGAACTTACACTCAAACTTTCACTTTGTTCTGATAACCTTATATCTCGAGGTTATTATTATTTCGTGATTTTTTATGACGCCCTTATAGTTCGGAGGCTCACGCAATAATTTGTTAGTTCCACTCTATTGCTCCTAAACTCCGTAAACTTACACCACTAATGATGAACAAAGTGTTATCAGGGCAATGACAGATGTAGATATATACTCTCATCCCTCTTAATCTCGGAAGTTCACTGTTTCCTGTGCATTGAAGCCAAAAATCATCTCTCATCTTTCTAAAGTGCCCATAAATTCTTCCAAACCGCTCATAGTGCTCATACCTTATAATATAAAGCCCAAGTTAACAGACAAAGATTTTGACTCTCCAGGAGAAATATCAGCTGATATTTACTATGAACTATTACTCCCTGATGTCGAATCATTCGGAAAAGGTTTAATTTACTAACTAACAAAGGTGTTATGCCATATGATTATATTGATTCTTCCAACCGACTTGATAAAACGCAGCTGCCTTCGCAAGATAAATTCTTCAATAAATTGGAAAACAAGCCCTGCCCCTGTATCATCGAGAGCTCAGAATGCATGGAGCAGCTTTAAGTGCCAAAGTCTTGAAGAGTGTGTAGATTTATATATGAAAACGGATATTTTACTTCTGTCATAAGTACCAAGGGTGGAATTATGGAAAACATCACCCTGTATAACAAATTTCAAGTATATTCAAAACAAAATTAACTTCATAAAAATTTAATTTAGATTCAAGTAGCGTAGCAAATTTCAATCAAACTAAACAATGCTGATAATGCACAATGACACAATTACAAAGTGACCCAAAAGGAACCTAGTTTCGAAAACACGAGTTCGCTGATGAAGCAAAGCGATCGTGGGTTACAAAGTACACGTGTGTCCAATAAGAAAGCAAGGAATATGGAAAAGTGGTGAAAAGCTGACTGGGCAAAAATTGCCCAAAGCGGAACGAGACAGAAAAAAAGGACAAGTGAGTTGGGTCCCTAACACGGTTGCGAGCGGTTGCCCCATAGAGTTCG
>CAJUYI010000329.1:0-56237 GCA_910591695.1 Galerucella pusilla
TCTCTAAAGTATACTTTGCATGTTTAGTTTCTTAACTGTATGGGTTTAATATTTGCATGCTCAAGCTTGAGTGTAGTAGGGGTTGGTAAAATATTGGTGATATTGGGCTGTTAATGTTTAATATTTTTGTAAAAATATTGTTATAAATTAGCCGGAGAGCCAGAGCCAAAAAAACTGTTTCAATTTCTAAAGGCTGGTTTTTTGTTAAATCGTTGTAGCCGATGGGTACACAAACATGCTCCGGTCAGTCAAGCGTGCCGTAGAACAGGTGGCTCAGGTGCGATATTAAAGGTGTATCATTTGACGGGTTAACAAAATGAATTTAAAAGCTGAAAATTCTTATACAACTTCTCTATTGTATGAAATAAAAGTTGTGTTGGTCAGTCGTCTGTTGCTAAAACTATATAAGTTTAGTCAACCTTGTGGTACCTCGGAAATTTTCGAAACTACAATTCCTCAAATTTCTTCCAAAAAAATTTTCCATTTGTTTTTTCATGTGAAAATTATAAGAAAAATTCCTTATTCCTTAATATTTCTTTCTTAATTAAGTTTCCATGGCCATGGATATTTTAGCATAAGTTTTCTCCTTTTCTTTTCTTTTTCTTTTCCGAACCATCTAAATACCTACAGCAATGATGATGATGGGAAATTGATTGGTTTTTCACCAGTAGTAAATGTTTCATAAGCCTGATGATGGTAAATTTTACCGAAACTAGTTGCTAAGCTATATGGTTTGTTCTTTTGGAGAACAATATCAATATTAAAGTTGTGGTTTGGACTTTGAGTTTCATTTACCCTTAGTTTGGATTTTAACCACATTTGAGTAATGGATGATCTCTTGAAGATAATGTATTTTTCTTACGTTGGAAATATAATGTATGCGAATAAACGGGTATATTGAAAACGAACTAGAAAAGACAGGTATACTCGTCGGTAAGAATCCGAATTTTCGTACACAATAGCTAGCTAGCTAGTTCGAGAGAGGGCTCTTTTTCCCCCACCTTTGAACGTCCTCCACTTCAAATTTTAACAGTTATTCTACCAAACACTGATGCGACGCTATACTTTACACGAATTAGCAAGATCGCTTGACACTTTTTCAAAGTTTCTTCCGTGAATGAATTCAACAGAAGTTGCTTTTTAAAAGCGAATACACAAATTCTGTTCATTTTGTAAATCAACCGAAGTGTCGCATCAGCGTTTGGTAGAATAACCGTTGAAATTTGAAGTGGAGGACGTTCAAAGGTGGGTCTCTCTCTCGAACTCTAGCTATTGTGTACGAAAATTCGGATTCTTACCGACGAGTATACCTGTCTTTTCTAGTTCGTTTTCAATACACCCGTTCATTCGCATACATTCTATTTCCAACGTAAGAGAAATACATTATATTTCCAACGTAAGAGATTCAATTATTTTTTATACCTTCAATAATTAATGCTTCTTCCTAAGCACGAATATTTTGCGAAATTACAACTCATACAAATTTGTCCTGTAGATCAATCAATTAAGAGTATTCAAGAACGTAATTAAATTTCAAGTTATTACAATAGCCAAAATCACATTTCCAAGTGACATTTACTGGTAGTAGATAAGATAAGTTTTTCTGAACCCACAATTTTTTATTTTTTTGCATAATAATACCGCACGAAACGTATCAAATGATTAAAAAAATAGTTTGTCGATACGATACAAATGGTAATTATCCATAGAACTACAAATTAAAACATCAAATGACGTTTTCTGATTGTTAAAATAACAATACAAAACGTAGAAATAGCGTGATACGCAGCCTGAAACTCAAACGGCGCGCGCGGTATACCTTTACCTTTTTCACCTGACTGACGGACGTTGTTCTACTGAACACATGACTGACGGATGTTTCGATGTTCAATACATAGTTCTGAACCCTTAGACAAAATTTGAAGTTTTAGAAACGAATTGCACTTAATAATTATTTATCCTACGTCTATCCGGACTGACTGACCAGCTCTGTTCTAATGTATGACTGACTGACCAACACAACTTTTATTTCATACAATAGAGAAGTTGTATAAAAATTTTCAGCTTTTAGAAATTCATTTTGTTCACCCGTCAAATGATACACCTTTAATATCGCACCTGAGCCACCTGTTCTACGGCACGCTTGACTGACCGGAGCATGTTTGTGTACCCATCGGCTACAACGATTTAACAAAAAACCAGCCTTTAGAAATTGAAACAGTTTTTTTGGCTCTGGCTCTTGGACTAATACCGACTATTAGTCAGTATACAACATGTTTCATTACTTTTTTTGATTCAATACATTTTGTCAACAAATTCACACATTAGTTTGTTTTTAATTTTCTAAGTATCCCAGTTTGTGGAAAATACTCCTTTCACAAAAAATAAATTCAGAAAACAATATACTGTTTTAAATATATTTTGTTTTTCTATCAAAATATTTCTTAAACAAAACTATGTGGGGGTCCAAGACTTTTGACGTTGTGTGTATGTTAAAGACAATCTCCTGGGTATATATAAAATTATGTTCACAAGTTTTTGTTGAACTAAATCCCTGAATTCTCAAAATATTTGAATTTCTCCATTATTGACCTAGGTTAATAATACAAAAATTATTAACCACTAATAGAGAAATTCAACTTCTCAGTTGGCTAGAAGAACCCAAAAATTGTCAACGTTACAGCTAGTAGTGGAAAAATGACTTTTTTCTGTAAAACATAACTTTATCAAACCAAACGATTGCATATTTTTTTCCCACAGATTTATGTGTACGGTTAATACTAACTCACAGTAATTAGGATTTTACAAGTGTTTCAGGAAACGAACCGTTTAAAAACAAGTTCCAAACGGTACCTTTTAGATATAATGCATATGTAACATAACTTGAACAGCAATTCTCCTGCTTAATGCTCATTACTGCCGTATACAGAGTGATATTAATGACACGTGTTTAATTCAAGCTATGTACACTTGAGCTTGCTATTAATTGTACTGTGATATCTTTTGGCATTACATAGAACCAATAATTAAATTCATGGAAACTGTTTATTACTAAATAATTCAATGAAACGTTCAATAGGACAATTAATTAGTATATTAATCATAACATAAACTGTGGTACTGTGCAAGGTATTATAATTTTCAGGGTTCACCATATCAACAAACCATTTCCACATACATCGGTTTTTATTATTATAATTATTTTACCCTCTCCACAGAATCTTGTCATCATAGTTAGTACCTATGTAGTTCCGTTTTTCTTCGGATATACACGGACCTGTGGTACCCATGGTAGGTACTAACACATAAGAGGTTGATAATGATAAACTCAAGGCTACAAATCATTTTGCATTCATTACCACCATCATTGATTTATGGACGTTTCGGCTGTCAAAGGTACCTGTACAATATACATACAACCATACAACCATAATTCATGCTGAAAACCACGCCGCCACTCTCTATCGGATTAACTTGCGCTGATGTGCATAAATTATTTTTAAATTGGTTATTCCGTAAAATTTGATTTGTTTTAGCCATAAGACAAATTGGTTAATTTTGTATAAATATTTGTTTTATGTGCCTTCGGCTTGAACGTTAATTTTAGGTTGATCTAGATTTGTCAGGAAGTAAAAAAGATTTATGTTCATTTATATGAATATAAACAACTAATTATTTGCCATGGTTTCTTGGAGGCAAAAGATGAGGAATACCTCCACCTAATTGGAAAAAGAAAACTCGCTTCAACAGCCTGTTTGTTCACTAATAGTGACCCGCTCCGCTAAGGCTTCGATTAGTGTCACCCACTTCGCTTAATTCCTACTTTCAGCATTTTTATACCTGTTGGATCTTCAAAGTCAATTCTTTCCTCAAGACATCACCAATCGGTGAAAATTAATGTAATGGTAACCATAAGTTATACAAGGAAGACAATTTTGATAGCTTGACATTTTGATCTATCAATAATTTGCATTATATTATACTGTGTGATTTTCTTCATTCCAAAACGCCAACTATTGGAAACATTTGGATGTTTGAAGGTATTCCCAAGTAGCAATTGAAATTCTATAAGGTTTGTATAAACAGCTACAAGATATGTCTTATAGGATACTAAAATTCTTATAACGATCTACAAAATCATTAAATACAAAATAATTAATTACAATAAAATATTGCCTTAAGCAATATTTTATTGTAAAATGGAACGGTATACGATAACTGTTTTGATAACAAAGAATATTTAGGCACCATAGAACTGAAAAGTGTTTTATAATGCAAAGCAATTGAATGCTATACAATATTAACAACATTATACAGCTTCAATAAGACAAGCTTAGGTAACTATTTTATAATATTGTAGCTGTTGGTTTTATAGTATATTATAGAACTCTTATATTGGGCCGTATGGATAAAAATGAGCACAATCTTCTACTTGCAAAACTTGAAGCAAATGCTATATAGTTTATGAAAAAAAATTTAAGTAAAAGATTTTGCTCAAACTTGTATTAGAAACATGAGCATCTACCCACGTTTATCTTGTTATGAATAAAAAGTATGCTTTGCTTACTTAGTTCAGCATTTGCTCCAAAATTTTTGCATCTCGTTAGTAGGAGATGCACCTTGCAGTAAGCTGGTCATAAAATGGCAGAATTCGTGAATTAACGGGCACAGAAGCAATACAAAGTGCAAAGGGAAGCTAATTGGCGAGAATTTAAATCTTTCTACAGATTTTGAGAAGAAATTGTAAATTGGAGTGCAACGTACTCTTTGGGAGAAAATCTTGAAAGAAGAGGAGACGCTCTTTCTTCAAATCATAAAATCATAAAATAGTATTTTTAAAGTATAAGTGGTCTTTAAAACACGCGCGATTTTCACATACATCTCATAGAGCAAGTGTTTTGAAGACCAGTTATCCACGAATACTTTACGCTATTTTTTTTGATGGTGCACTTTGAAATTATAAATACTGGTCTATAACTACTACAACGACTAGAAATGGAAATCATAGATGGAAATAAGAACTAAATGTCAAATGGTTGAATTCGTAATGTATATGATGTAGGTAAATCCTGGTAAATTGAGGTATTAATAAAACCTTGATGAGAATAATCGACTAAAACAACTCTACTATCAATTTAAGTATCATAAAAGCCGTCTAGTACAAATCTATATGAATAATTCTCTTGTAATTTTCTTAAAAAGCCATTTAAAGACCCTTGCGTTCCATTATTACATACATACATTTATATCTATTACTAGTATTACTTACTCACCTAACCACAATTTATTTAATCTATTGCTGTGGAATACGGCCCGCAGTATATAGGATTACAGCAGTTACTTCACTTGCATTTACATTACAATAGGATAGGTTTATTTCGTGTATAAATATATTTAATGAAAATTTCTGTGTCGGTTTCTATTACATTTACTTTATTAAAAGGCGCCTTTAGCTTGGTAATATGGCTAAAACATTTTGTCGGAGTAAAAATTTTATAAACAACGATGAGTTTTAAGAAGATTGTATGTAAGATTGTATGTAAGTTCAAGTTGAGGAAGATATTAATAAAATGAGAGTGAATGATTGGAAAGAAAGATATGAAGAATGGGAACGGATGGATCAAAAAACAGAAAACTCCGAATATTTTAGTGTGTAAAGTAGCCTTTTTTTTGACGAATGTGAATATTGTCGCATGAGCCTCAGGCGAATGCGACAATCACATTTCAAACATTTGTCTACATTCTACGTAAAAAAAATAATGAAAATACTACTTTTTCCAAATTCATGTTGTAATAACTTTGTCGTTAATAATTTTTTTTTTATAAAATACTGTTTTTGATACTGAAAAACAAAATCGGTTGAAAAATGTGGATTTTTCGGTGGTGCTTCCAAACAAAATAGGTCACACTGTATAATAGGCGTATTAAAAAATTTACAAAAAGGGGTTGAAATATTGTAAGAATTTCCATTCCAATTTCCATATTAATTAATTTGTAGAAATTTCCTTCTTCCATAAGCGAGCGGGAAAATTTTTATGGAATACCGTTAAATTAATAATACACTGAGCAAACATTTTCAAAAAAGTTGTAAGCCCAATTTCAGCTGATCTAAACTAACTTGAATAGAATAGTGGAATTTATTCAAAAGTGTAGTTTGGTGTTGGCACACTTCATATATACAATTTTGCTCTATTCACTCTGCAAATTCAGGGCTTTCGGTGAAAATCGTCCATACCCGACTGATCCAAAATTCCCTACCAGCCTCTAGTGACACCGGAACCGGAAGTTCCTTGACGTTTCTCGGCAAAGCCAACTCGATTTCAATTTAATTTATTACATTATAGGTTTAAAGGTTCAGAGATCTTTCGGGTTACGTCAAAGACTATATTTATTATAACTTTTTTATATTTAAATAAAAAATTTAATATAGCTTTTTATTTTTGGGTATTTTAATTTAGCTTTATGTTTTTACAGTATATCTTGGTGAAAAGTAGATGGAGATTGCGAATTTAAGAAAAAATACCGAGAAACGTGAAATTGGAAATGGGTTCAGATATTTTCTATGAAAAACGAAGAAAAAATAATGATTCGAGTGTAGATTTGGATTTGCAATTCTTAGGGGCACAGTATGGCGTTTAAATTCTAAGATCCAATCCAATCCAATCCAATGATAATGAATCAAGAGTACACCACAGGCAACAGAGATAACATACCAAGGATTTTGGGAAATTTGTGGTCAATTGAATACTTTACCTTTAACTTCAAACTTGGAAATACTTCCATGGACTGTACAATATACATGGATTGCCCAAGAGTCAAGGACGAATTGAACGAATACAAATGTATATTGAAAAATTCTTAGCCTACCATAGAACCAAAAAAAATTTCAATGTCAAAATATTTCATTACTCAACATATTCTAGTCTTAATTGGATAGGTAAATTTATTACAGCGAACCTGCAACGTCTCTAGACCTTTCAAAAAAAATGTTTCTTCTTGCTCTGCAAACCAGACCTCCACAGCTCTTATTACCTCCTCGTTGGAAGAAAATTTACGACCTTTAAAACTTTTTTTCAGTTGAGGAAAGAGATGATAGTCGGACGTAGCCAAATCTCGTGAATAAGGGGGAGGTTCTAGTAATTCAAACCCTAAATCACGAATTTTGTGCATAGAAACATGAGATTTGTGTGCAGGGGCGTTATCCTGCAAAAACAAAACACCTTTGAATGGCTTTCCGCGTTTTTTGGAACTTTAGTTCTTTACGCCAGGTTATGTTTGAGCGACCAGGGGTCGCGACGCAAAACATCTGACCGTTACGCGTTACGTTACACTGCGTTATGTTACATTGCTTCGTTATGTGCCTTGCATTTGCGTGGAGGGTCTCTCTCTCGTTTACGAAGCAGCGATTTATAATAATAAATATGATCCTGCCCGGATTCGAACCCGGGCCGCCCGCGTGCAATGCGAGCATTCTACCACTGAACCACCGATGCTATATATTGAAATTCTATGCAAAACTGGTATTCGCAGTGCTGGTGATCTACTTGAATTTGTTGGGATACATTTTTACTATAATTTCCATAATTTTTTTTGCGCGATTAAGGGGTCTAGCACATTTACTTTCCGAAATACAGGGTGTTGAAATTTTGAAAACTTGAATGTTTTAATTCGATAACTTTAAAATGGATGGATAAATTGATTTGACATTTGGCAGGTTGTTTTTAAATATAAAAGGGCATATTTTGGAAGAAATTGTAGTTTGTGCAACTAGTGTGGATATGATGGCCATATCGCACGAGGACGAAGTTTGTTCAAGTGCGATATGGACAATCCACACGAGTCGAACAGCATATTTTTTCTACGACCCACTTGAGAAAAAATCTAGAAAATAAAAATTTCTATAAACTGTAATATAACTTCAAATTAAACATTTTACAATTCAATTTTATGTTTCCACTAATTTTGTGGTAAACGTACAGTTCTTGAATGTCCAATTTGTATAATGCTACGGTTTAATTTTTTAAATATTGATGTTATTAGTAGATGTTGCCAGTCGGACTCCCTCATGAATTATTTAAAAATAAAATTAACAATAAAAAAAAACTTCCTCAGGGGGAATTTAACCCGGGTCTACTGCGTGAGAGTCTGGTATGCTTACTACTCAACCACCAAAGAATATGCAAATCGTTTATCCATAACGTCAGATGTATAAGATACATAATTTTTGCTTAAAAGGAACTAAAGTTCCTACCGTGTGTCCCGCGACACGTTCTACCTTTTTTTTCCTGTAGAGTGGTCAGTAATGTCAAATAGTAATCTCCGGTTATTGTTCTACCCTTATCACTGGTAATATTTTTATTAAGTAGTTTCAGTATATCTGAATAATGAGTGGTCCAAAGAACCAATTAAGTAGTATTGGCTTCATTTTAATTGATAATAATGGTAATAATTAGTAAACAATATTCATATTATTATCCACTTTCAAGGATTGTCCTTTAGTGGGGGAATTGGTTTATATGTCAACTTATTAATTTTTGATTAAATACCAACTTTTGGACACTTATTATGTTATTATTATAAGACCTAAAGCAAGTAAATATTCTATGATTTGTTATTTTTTATTTATTTATTATTTGCAATTGTAATTGATAAGTGTTTTCAATGGTACGAGTACATGTATGATTATTGATAGGATTAAATTTATTATCGCATACAAGCTTCAAGCTTCAGCGATTTATAATGTTTATTTTCCTTTTGTATTACACTTTGTAATTCATTTTGTTTTTGTTCGGAAATAAACATTATTATTATTATTATTATTCAAAAATTCAATCATGATTACTCCAAGGCAATCCCAAAAAACTGAAGCAAGAACTTTTCCAGCAGATTTTTGGACACGAAACTTCTTAGGTCTTGGAAAGGACGAAGGACATTGATCACCAATATTACCATATCTTCTCTTAACCCTCCTAAATACAGGTACTTGATGATGACTCGATACTCCAATTTTTCGATTTTCACAATTTCGGTGGACATCTATTTTCTTTTAATTTATTGCATAACTCTGGTTTACTTTTTTGACGTCCGACTTCACACTGACACTTCTAATAAGTTGTTGCTCGCTGCTATGGGAACGCAATATTTTGTTTATGCATGGAACTGATCTGGGCTAACTAAATATCAATACATCCTCGTATAATAATGTCTGATAAGGAAAAAGGAAAGGAAACTACGTACGTTTTTTTTATAACCTTGACATAACTTCATTAAAGTTACATGTGTGTCGTAACCCTTTTTTTTGTTCTTTAGAAAACTCTGAATTTCTCAGGAGTGTTCGACGACAGTTCGTATATCTATGTGTTTCACTTTTCCATTTTCTCTTTGATGCAGTTTGACGATAAAAAATTGATGGCTACATCGATGAAAACCAGTCGAGGCGCCCGATCCGTTTTAAAGTCGACGCTATGTATCCATCCAAATGCCTCCGCTCGTCTAGACGCCTAGGGAGATTAGTTGCCTCTATTTTTATGTTTTTCTTAAAGTAACTTACATATTAGTTATTTATTTACTTTCATCTAACAGTTTCAGGTATTTTTATGGGATGTTTGATGAAGTCTTGACATTCTTCGCTCAAGCTTTGACGTAAAAGTGAAGTCACAGATTTTAAGGTAATTTTTTTGTATTTACGAAAATTCAAGCTCACATTATTCTGTATAGTAACTGGACACCTGAAAATATCGAAAGCTCCTGAAAAGTCGCTGAAAACTTTGGGCTCAATTCATAGGTCACGGCAGGTGTTTTTAAACGAGAACTTAACGCGATTGAGTTTACGGAAGGGGAGGGGGAAATGGCCCCCTTAACCCTGGAGAACTGGTTTCTCGCTAATATCTGGCTAAATATGCGAATTAAAGAATTTTTCTTCAAACAAAAGATGAAGATCGTCTCATTATCTACAGAAATGGTCCCTATTATTTTTTCCGAAAATTTGATAGTTATCGAGATAATGAGACCTAAAAGTCTCCTCATTTCAGCTGCTGCTCTGCCTGTAGAAATTCTGCTGTCTACGCATTAACTTGTAAGCGGGCGGACGAATTGTTCCATAACTCGGCAAAAAATTGACATTTCTCGATGATTCAAAGTTCATCGCAATGGGTAGACCCGTAACTATTATTCCATCAACAGTAAAATCAAAAATATGATGAAACTTTTTTTGATAAAATCAATATTATAAAGATCCAGAAACTAATAATTAATATAATATAATTTCTGTCGATGTTTGTCAACAAGAAGTTTCCCATTTTTGAACAAGATCGTCAATAAAAGCCCGAGCAGTATCCGGAAAGACCTTTGAAGTTATTCATAAAGTTTCAGGAAGTATTTTTATACCAATTGAATAAAAAACTTTTCAACGTTAAAAGTACATTGCAGTAGGCCCTTTCGGGAACTTAATTTATATGATTTAATTAAAAGAAAAATTAGTTGAAAGGAGGCTTCATCAACGCCACAACGAGAAAAAGCTTTTTCATTTGGTCCAATTAAATAAAAACAAAAGTTGACATGTGATATTGTTAATCACGACTTCCATAATTATGTTAGTTGAGTGCTGGACATTTTTTAGGAAGTTTCACTCAAAAATGAATCTGCTGCTATCAAGAAAAGCTTCAAATTTCCGATAGTTGACAACTTAAACAAATAGTGTTTGTGTGAAAAGTGAAAACCTCCAATGATCTGTCTCCCTGGTAACAATATGGGGAAACATGGAACATGCAAATTTAATTGAAATCTCCCTTACAAACGGTAACACAAGAGGAGCGATTCTACTAACCACCACCGTGAACAATACATTCAAATTTGTCCCCCAAATCAAAGGGTTCGCGCCTCAAAGTCTGATTGTAGTTACACCAATGACAAATTGAATTTTCTACGTGTGTAAAATTATTGCCTAATCAGGTGGAAGCTATTGATAATTTTGTTTTGTTACCGACACATTAATTCAATTTTGAAACTGTGATTGGATTTTTAGTTGAGGGTGTATTGAATAACGAAGGTAGCGTTTTCACTTCCACTACACCAAGTCTTAAACAAGTTTCAATAGCCAGCTTATCTTCTTCAGAGACTGAAGGTAAGCTGAGGAAGTTTTTTTTTTTTAAAAAAACATTTATTTACCCCGCATCAACTTCTATGAGTTTTTCATTGTATAAGAATAAAAGGTATAAATAATTATAGCAGTTTTTCTAAATTTTTGATTTTAGTTTAATGTCTTTTAGATAGCCAAGGACTTCATTTTCATTTGATGAAAGTATACTTTTTAGGTTGGATCTTCATTTGTAAGTTTTTCTTGCAGTGTCATACATTGGACATTCCAGTAAGATGTGTTTCACTGTGATCACTGTGTGACAATTTTGACATGTGGGTGCGGGTTCTTTTTTCATGAGGCCGATACGCAGTTTATTCAGTATAACTTGGTCTCTTCTTTTGTAGGAAGTAGGGAGAACTGTTGTAACTTGTGGTTTGATTTATTTTAATTTGTCATTTGTTTTATGCCGAATAGACTGCCATTGTTGATCTATCAACGTTTTGATTGTGGATTTGTAATCTATATGTGGATATTTTTCTAGCATAGGTGCATTGATAGTTGGATATTGACAAGCTAGGCGGTCAACTTCTTCATTCCCTGGTATTGCCATATGTGACGGTACCCATAGTAAGGATATATTCTTACTATTTTGTTGTAATTCATACAGTTTTGTCCCAATTTGTTGTTGAATAGGATGTGTTGGATACAATTCCTTCAAATTTGACAGTGCGCTTAAATAATCAGAGATTATTAAAAATGAACTACTATCGTTTTCCATGCGTAATTTAAGAGGACGTTTATGAAGAAAATTATGAGGCATTCGGTGGAGAAGACCGATTGATGCAATTGCGAAGGTCTGATAAATTTGTTGATTTATGATCCTGGTCATTTTTCGATTCCTTTGATGAATATTTTAATCGTAAGCCAGTGTTTTTGTATACTTCTGTTTTTTCAAGACTCAGTGTCCAAAAATCATCCAGCTTCCGGCCCATACGTTTAAATTTCCCAATTATTTGTGAACATGGTAATAATTTCGAAATTTAGCTTTTCAATTACTATTGAAACAATGTTTTTATCATCTCTTAATTAGAATTATCGAAAAACATAAAATATCATTCAATTTTTGAACGGAAACGTCAAATTTATCGGGCTAAGTCCAGATCTATCATTTAATAGAATTGATTGAATGCATGGAGGATATAACAATGGAAAATGTAACGGTCCATTCTGAATTTAGCTGACACAGAATACGAGGGCTGTTTTATAACAATAGAGTTGACGGCTGTCAATATTAAACGTCAAAATTAGTTTCTAGCTATAACTAAACTGAGTCAAGACAATTGGTATGGTATGGAAAATTTCAAAGTGGACGGATAAATTTTTTCGAAAATCCAAAAAACAGGTTTACCTAGGAAAACGTTATGATGTACATAAGCTGATGTAAGAAGATCTACATGGCACATATTGTGAGATTGGGGCATCATTGGCATTTCAAAGACCACAATTCAAGAAACTGTAGTAAAAAAGTTAGTTTCTCGTTGAAAATGGAATTAGTGTCAAAAAACAAAGAGTTATCTGTTCTCAAAGAGCCTCCAAAAAATAGTGACGACTGCAAGATCAAAGAAATGTTACTGGTGATTGGTACATACCAAGACAATACAAGTTTTCGAAAGCAATTGAGTTTGTAGAGCAAGAAAACATAGAGTTGTTAGACCATCCTAAAATTCCAAAAATTAATAATGTTATCCACTGTCTTTTTATAGCTATGCAAAATATAAAAGGCAACTGATATATTTAGTATTCAAAAAAATTAGTGAAAAGGAAATTGTCAATTCGTTCTCCG
Organism: Galerucella pusilla; assembly: GCA_910591695.1. NCBI lineage: Eukaryota > Metazoa > Arthropoda > Insecta > Coleoptera > Chrysomelidae > Galerucella > Galerucella pusilla. Next base: position 12,921 of record CAJUYI010000329.1, read on the forward strand.
AACCTAACCAAGATCTACCTACTTACCTCGAAGGAAAAAAAAAGAAAAGCTCACATAATCGGATTCTCGTTTTCTGTATTCCGTTCTAGATATATCAACAAGCGACCTTATACTGAGAGAGCACTCAACAGATCGTTTACTAAAGATAGGTTCTCATGATTCAAAATTCGTATAAGCTATATTATTATTTTCAAAACATGTAATTACCGAGACCACCGCGAAGATTCACAAAAACCCAAGTTACTTGCTTTGTACAGGGTCGTGGTGAGGTATTTTTGTCGATAGAAACATATTTTACTATTAATTTCTCAATTTCAAAACACGCTATTTATAATTTGATAAACTGAAACCAAAAAAAAATATCACTTGTGGTCAGCACAAGCAAAATTTCTCGGTGCACGCAAATTCCCGTCAGGTTCCTTAATGACCAATATAATACACTTGAGTTCCCGTCCGACACTTGCAGGTATCTTAATACCGCACTCGAATTGACGTCCAGTTTTTTTAATCTGTTCTGTTATCGGGACTGCCCTAATAGTTTACCCTGGCGGGGTTAGGTTAGGTATCTTATTATTCCTGAAATAAATTCAATAACTGGTACACAACTTTTTGAATGATTTTAACTAGAAAAAAATATTAAACTTTCAATTTTCTTCACAAATTTGAGTACGTCTCTGGATTTACCTCTATACATCTCGTTTTTAGGTCGCCCGTGGTAGAACCACGTCGTTCGCGTGTACTTGTATTTGTTTGGAGGAAAAAAAATAGGTATTCATCTTGTTAGCACGTCAGAATAGAACGCAAGCTGCTTATTTGCTTCTCGCATAGGCAGTCGCAGGGATAATATTGGAAACACTTTTTAATTATAAATAATAAATATATTAACAATTATCTAAATTAGCAGTGAATCGTAATAATCGATAATAATCGAACATTCTCGAAAAGGTGCAGTAGTCTTTGAGTCGTGACTAACCTTAAGAATTTGAATTTGATTTAATGGTAAGCACAGTTTGTGGACTTGGTGCAAAGGGCTAGGCAGGGTAACGGTAGGAAGAAGAAATTGGCCCTGCTTGTGTTCTTCGACGTGGGAAACGCGTTCAACAGTGTCAGTAAACGGGCGGTGTTGAGCGCGTTGACAAAGCTCGGAGTAGGGGAGGGGTTAGTTAGTCTAGTAGAGGACTACCTGACGGGGCGTGTGATAGTGGACACTAGGGGGAGAAGGTATGGGACGGAGATTGGAGTGCCCCAGAGCTCGGTTCTGGGACCGACGCTTTGGAAGTGTGTGTTTGATGAAGTTTGTAGGATAGTATGTGAAGAGGGATGTGAGATTACGGTGTATGCGGACGATGTATGTCTGGTATGTACGGCAAAGGGAGAGGTGGAGATAGAAAGGCGGAGAGGATGTGTAGGAAGATTGTGGAGAAGATAGAGTGGTGTGGACTGGAAGTGGCTGAGGATAAGACGGTGGGGCTACTGGTGAAGGGGCGGAGCAAGGCAAGGGAGGTGGGGGTTATGGTGGAGGGAAAGAAAATTCGGATGGAGGAAGCGGTAAAGTATCTGGGGGTGTGGTTGAATAGCCAATTATCCTTCAAACCCCATATGTTGAAGGCTGCAGAGAAGGCAAAAGTAAGGGCAGCGTGGTTCCAAGGCGGGAGTAACGGCAAGTTTGAGGTGGGTTTGGTTGGCAGGCATCTCCGTTGGGGATGAGTCCAACACTGTCTGGGTACCTGGTTGAAGACCCAGTCGAACATGAGTTTCCCATCTCGGCCCGAAAAAAAAGGGTTTTAGTAATATTTATTCTCAAGAAAGTTTTTCTATACATTTTGGAATTAGTCGAATAATATAGTTAGGGAGGCGAGGTTGCTAAATGGCGACATTCTCGAGCGCCGTCGAGACCTATCAAAATCGAAAGATGAAGTAATTTCGAAAAGAAAAGCTCGTATGTGAAAAACCATTTTCAAAAATGTAAAAAAACAGTTACTTTGGCATTCTCGAGAACGTCAGATATTCATACCACGTATGCCCCAAGTGCCTCTGATAACAACGGTATACTAATCTGCCAGTTTGCGTGGTGGGGGTAGGCATATAAAGTAGTCAAAAATCGGAAAAAAAAATTAACTCGAGCGCGTCAGATTTTCGGAAGGGGTGTTAAGAAGGCCCCAAAGAAACTCCCTCTAAAAAAACTGACGATTTCGGCGTGACGATAAGTTACGACAAATTTTTGAAAACGCAAAAAAAAGTTTTTTTGAAATACTCGAGCGCGTCATATTTTCATAGGGGAGGTTTATCTCGGTAGCATATAGAGCTAATACTTTCCAAAGTTGTTCTATTAGGTCTAAGGTATCTCTCATCTTCAACTGCCACGCTAGAGTATTCCCGAAAAATCCCTATTCGCCTCCCTGACTAATAGTACGAGATCTGACTGCAAAATCAGTTCGTTCATCATGTGGTTAAGAGAACTCAATTGTTCACATATTCTTATAAACGTAATTTGATGTAAATATATAAAAAATAGAAATTGAATCTGATTATTTGTACTAATAGCACTAATACTTGATACCATAAAATTCTTATTACTTTAAACATTTTTGTAAAAACTTCATAAAATAGAGGGTGTACGCCTATGTTCGTCATTTTTTTTCTCATATTACCACGTATTTCGCGATGAAGATATTGTTACAGAGTTCAAGATTAGGATCAGCGGTCCGCCCCAACTTTTTTTTTATGTGAATCGGGAGAAACAGAAAAAGAAATAAGTAGGCTGAAGATGTTCATGGTCTGTATAGTGGGCGAGACAATTGTCTATATTCAGAAATGAAATTTTTATGTTTTATATTAACTCTAACACACATTTTCGTGGTTCAGTGATATCAATACCCTGTAATATTATTGACAGTTTGGTGAATTTCCTATTTTATATAGGTGGTTAGATAGATAGAGTTCATTCAATAGCCTTTTTGGTGTGCGTCATCGATTTTTAATGTCATTTTAACATATTACGTTGGAAGAAATGGAAAAAGGGCAGGTCTGTGATTAATCCTAATCAAAATATCACAATAAGGAACCGTTTAAATGTATTACAAACATGATATGATTAGTTGATGTTTAGATTACGCACAAGCGCGACCTATCAATCGGAAGACATCACATTATTCAAAATAGGATGCAGACGTACCTTTCGTAGCAGCATCTCTTTCTAATGTCCCACTGACAGTTCTCGTCAAGTCTGTACTTTGTTGCTTACGGTCAATTATTATTTATGAAAAGTGAATATTAATCTTATTGTTATATTTATTTAAATAATACAAAAATATGCCCAGATTCACGGAAGACCATCAGCATTTTGAAAGTTCTCAAGTATTTTCAGTTAGAAAAAGAAGCTGGTTATTATTAATTTCACAGCCTTTTCAAATTTGGCTGAATATGATCCTGATGATTTTATTTATAAAATTTAAGGATAGCTTTATGTCAAAATAGCAAATAAAATAAACGACATACCCAAAACACGGATGTACGTCACAAACTATGACCCCCACCAAGAAGGGTATTCAATGTACTATATATACCATGGCTTAACTAAAACCGCATAATAATTATCAAGTATTTCAAGCTGACCGAAGAGAATTGTCTGATGAAAACAATAATGCTTTTTAGATTTTTTTAGCGTTGAAATTGTATTTTGGATTATTTTGAAATATAAAAAAAATTGGTTAATTGCTTTAAACAGAAGTTTAAAAAATATGAAATACATCAAATATAGTTTATATACGATAAATTAACTCCAATGTTAAAATGTCATATACCTTGAAAACTCCTCTTCCTCAATGTCTAGTAAGCGGACGTCACTTTTACACAATGACAAAGAGTCGCATGTTAATAAAGATAATTATTTTTGTTGTTCATCCATATATTCTGTCGTTAATTTATCTTGCCAAAAAACACTCGAGCTTTTCTTTTATCGGATAAATTTCTCTTTAACTCAAAGTTTTGCCAATCACTAAATTTGCTCGAAAAACTGACATTAGATAAAATCGCTCCACCTTCGGTGTCGCGATCTTATCATGTCAGTTTTTCTCGTAAAATTAGTGATTGGCAAAACTGTTTCGTTGCAAAGAGAAATTTATCCGATAAAAAAAAGCTCTTGTGTTTTTACTGTTGATAAACAGACGATGAGTTTGCAAAACAAAATATTGTGATGTTGCCAAGCTGTAGTTTATAAATTACTAATTTCTGTGGCTGAAACAGTAGAGCCAAACTATACAGCTCTTGTTCATGACGTGTATATCCATCCATTTATTCATTTTCATAGTTCATAATCTCAAATTATATTATTATAATTTTATACAAGTAGTTGTGGTCGACTTTTAATCTGATCTATCTGTTTCTAATGCTGAAAAGTTTGAAATTCACGTACATAGTAATAACGTAACTTCCGTTTTGTGAGTTTAGGAGTTGTCCTGATTTGTTGTTGTTGGGAAATCTGCGGGAAAAGTGGGAAACATTCCGGTAGTGGCAATGGAAAGTTTTAATTGTATGCCACAACGTCCCTTTGGAAATGAATATATTGGTGTGACTCCAACTGCATCACCTAATTTATTTATAACGTTCTATTGATTCAATTTAATGGTTTGAATGCATGTAGGGTATTTAGTTTTTGGCAAAAAATTGAAAAACTATCCAAATTTCGGGAGGGATTCTCAAAAATGAGGAAATTTTAAATTAAAAAGGAACTTGTATGAAAAAATGAACTTGCATTCACAAATTGATAGTACTTATATTACATACCGAGGTGGGAAGTGTTCCATTACTGTCGAGAGAGTTAGTTCACTGAGGCACGTAGCGCCGAAGTGAACTAATTATCTCGAGACAGTGATGTAACTTTCCAACGAGGTTTGTATGCTATTTTATTTACAACTATAATCTTTTAAACAAAAATTCGGAAAGAAGCAAATTTTTCATTATTTTTTCTCAAACGTCAACAGTAAAATTACAAAGACAACCATAGAATGATGATGACAACTAACAACAAATAACTTATTTTCCCAATAGTGGGTAGGTGAGTGTTTAATAAACACTTGAAATTTGTCAGCTCTTGTCAGTGTCCGGACCGTGTAATTTAATTTTTTTATGAAATGTCGGATATAGAGCTGGACAAGAGAAAACTTCTCCAAAATTCAAAGACTAGCCTGTATATGCATTACAGGAGCAATGAGAACATGCCGAACGGCAGCCATGGAAGTGATTCTCAACCTCACCCCTTTACATATGGTGGTGGAAAGTGTTGCGGAGAGAACAAGATACAGACTAAGTAGAGAGGGAATCATAAAAAAAAAAGTAGAACGTGTCGCGGGACACACGGTAGGAACTTTAGTTCCTTTTAAGCAAAAGTTATGTAATACATCTGACGTTATAGATAAACAATTTGCATATTCTTTGGTGGTTGAGTAGTAAGCACACCAGACTCTCACGCGGTAGACCCGGGTTCGATTCCCCGCGAGGAATTTTTTTTTATTGTTAATTTTATTTTTGAATAATCATTCTGCTTGATATTAATAACGACAACAGGTAGACGTTTGAGATATTTAGCAGAATATTCATTATTATAGATAATGGTACGGTACCCTCCATGAGGGAGTCCGACTGGCAACATCTGCTTATAACAGCATCGTATATTTAAAAAAGGAAACCGTAGCATTATACAAATTGGACATTCGTTTACCACAAAATTAGTGGAAACATAAAATTGAATTGTTAAATTTTTAATTTGAAGTTATATTACAGTTTATAGAAATTTTTATTTTCTAGATTTTTTCCTAAGTGGGTCGTAGAAAAAATATGCTGCTCGACTCGTGTGGATTGTCCATATCGCACTTGAACGATTGAGCACTCCGCCTACGGCGTCGTACTCCATCTTCGTCCTCGTGCGATATGGCCATCATAGTTGCACAAACTACAATTTCTTTTAAAATATGCCCTTTTACATTTAAAAACTACGTGCCAAATGTCAAATCAATTTATCCATCCATTTTAAAGTTATCGAATTAAAACATTCAAGTTCTCCAAATTTCAACACCCTGTATTTCGAAAAGTAGCTAGACCCCTTAATCGCGCAAAAAAAATTATGGAAATAATAGTAAAAATTTATCCGAAAAAATTCAAGTAGATCACTAGCACTCCGAATACCAGCTTTGCATAGAATTTCAATATAGCATCGGTGGTTCAGTGGTTAGAATGCTAGCATTGCACGCGGGCGGCCCGGGTTCGAATCCGGGTAGGAGCATATTTATTATTATGAATCGCTGCTTCGTGAACGAGAGAGAGACTAAGGAGGCACAAGCACGCAAAAGCAAGGCACATAACGAAGCAATGTAACATAACGTAGCGTAACGTAACGCGTAACGGTCAGATCTTTTGCGTCGCGACCCCTGGTCGCTCAAACATAACCTGACGTAAAGAACTAAAGTTCCAAAAAACCACCTCTTCACTTCTTAGAAATCAGACAACCTGGGACATGCCACAAGACGGTATGATGAAAAAGTATAACTTTTCAAAGAAATTCGTTACGGAAATGAGCAACAAGAAGGAATGGGATCCAAATACCATTACCAGACTTGGAAAGAATGCCATTCAATGGTACACAGACGGCTCAAAATGCAATAGAAGGAACTGGGATAGGAGTGTTCGGACCAGGAAGCAAACACTCTGAAAACTTGGGAAAAACCCCAAGTATCTTTCAAGCTGAAATCCACGCCATAAGAAAGTGCGCCCAGTTCAATATTGATAAAGGATACAGAAGACAAATGATTATCATAATGTCGGATAGTCAAGCAGCCATTAAGGCACTGAGCTCTTGTGTAATCAGTTCCAAAATGGGGTGGGAATGCCTAAACAAACTCAATGAACTAGGCGAGAACAACATAGTTACCTTACTATGGATTCCAGGACACACTGGAATGGAAGGAAATGAACTAGCAAAGAGGGGGACTGAAATACCTTTCTGGGGGCCTGAACCCTTTTGCGGAATCAGCCCCAATGTAATATTGGAAGAAATAAGTAAGGCCGAGAAGAAGAGAAGATCTAACCATTGGAAAGATCTAGTAGGGCTTATACAATCAAAGACTCTTCTGGGTGACTACAACCTGTTGAGATCGAAAGAATGCATAAGTCAAAGTAAAACTGCGCTAAGAGTTTTAACAGGGTTCGTAACGGGACATTGTCGCCTGAATGGGCACCTGAAAAAGCTCAAAATAGTGGAGGAAGAAGAATGCAGATTTTGTGGAATGGAAGAAAAAACCTCCATCCACATACTTTTCAACTGCACAGCACTTCAGAATCCTAGAGCACAGCACCTGGGAGATTACTGGATAGAAGAGGAACATTTGCCTAAGTTGAAGCCTGCAGACATCCTGAAATTCCTCCGGGAAATAGGACTAAAGGAACTACTAGTTTCTGAGACTCTCTTCAGAAACTGAGTAGAAGTAAGGGGCACAATAGATCTTTTAGGCTCAGTGAATGTCACCCCAAAAAACACACATACACATAGAGCTGGAGTGCACACCGCCAGACATAAAGGAAGCAGCGGAGAAAGCTGAAGAAAATCTTATGCCCCAAAAAGATAGAAGGAAGTATGATAAAGCATATAATACGTACAGAGATTGGTGCGCCAAAAAAGAGGTCACAAAAGCTGCATCGGAAACCATCGTTCTTGCCTACTTCAGTGAAATGGCTAAGACTAAGAAATCGTCAACCTTATGGTCTACGTATTCCATGATAAAAACAACCTTGATTATCAGAGACAAGGTTGACATATCAAAATATGAAAAATTAATGGCTTTTCCAAAAAGGCAAAATGCCAATTATAAACCGAAGAAATCAAATACCTTTACCCAAGAAAATGTTGATACTTTCTTGTTCTGAAGGTTATTATTCTAACACTAATAAAATAGTTATTTATGAAATTAAACAATTTTATTGAATTGATTCGTTTGATAAAGCTACTGTGTTAGCGAAACGCGTCACTTTATGTTTGAATACAATGTAGATTTAACAAAATAAAATTGTTTGATTTCATAACTTACTATGGATCTACATCAAGTAAAAGCCTCATACGAGTATATTCAATTTTTAAAATAGTTATTTTTATTAATATTTTTCAACATTTTGGTAATGGTAATTGGTCTTTCGGGAGCCTGCAGAAGTGATGAACTTATTAAGATGAAAGTCCAAGATATTGATATTTTGGAAGAAAATATCAGCATCATCATTCCTCACACAAAAACATATCAAGCACGATCGTTTCTGATATTAAACAATAAATGGGTTTAAATTGTAAAGAAATATATGAACTCCGTTCACGAATTCAAAATGAGAGGTTTTTCATGCAAATGAGATTTGGAAAAATTACCAATCAAGTTTTTGGACACAATTCCATATCGCAATTTCCGAGAAGAATAGCATCGTTTTTGAAACTAAATAACGTCGGCGAGTATACCGGGCATTGTTTTCGGCGTACAGCAGCAACTTTGTTTACAAACAATGGAGGAGATGTTCTACAATTGAAGAGATTAATTTTTTTTTGTTTGCTTATATGACCAGGGAGAGACTCCATTAGCCGATATTGAAGAGATTGGGAGGATGGAAATCGAGTACCGTGGCGGTAGGCTATGTAGATACTTCGTTCTCCAATCAAACGAAAACTGCTAATCTGCTCTCTGGCGAAACTACTTCCTCCAATCCTTCATCAGTCACCATGAAGAGTTCATCATCTGTACCACAAGAACTGAACTTTTCAAGCAAAGAAATTACGCATGGGTTAATGGTTTCTGTAGCATCTCACAATAGTTCGACCATAACGATCAATTTCAATAATGTCAATAATCCCTAAATATATGTACATACAGAAATTATTAATCCTTTGTTTGAGAAGTTCAGTTCTTGTTAATTTTGTGTTTACTAATCCTAAAGAACTTATGAAGCTCTGATGTTGTCAAGTGTGCTTATAAGTCTCAATGAAATCAAATAGGTAAATGAACTTTTTATTTAAAAAACTCAAAAAGACATCTCTCAAAATAAACAGAAAAAAATCCTCTCTCGGGTGGAAAGTGGAAGTAGGTAATATGTCAGTTTCAGACTTTTTAGACGTCAGTAATGATGACATTACATATATAATTGTAAATAAAATATTTTGTGACACTAGAAAGATTCTAGTAGAGAACACTTTAATGAAAATCGCTAAAACAAGTCTCAATTTCGAATGCATTATTTTGGGATATTTAAAATTCTTCAAACCAAGCTGCTCCATGTTACCCTTGTTGATTTTTTCAACTAATAAAACCTTCATTTAAATCAACAAGCTAATAAATTCCGTCAGCTGTTCTTTTTCCTAGTTGATAGAATTCCATCTTCCGAAAACTAGTACAAAATTATGTTTAATAGCTTGAAGCAGGTCAGGACTCCGTTCTCTAAAATCGTAATTGAGGAAATGGTTCCATTTTTTTAATTGAGATCATTAATATTGTTGTGGGTGAAATGACATCTAATGATTTGATAAATATTGTTCATTCCTGTAGAAAAATCGAAGTCGCAGAGGATTCTAGTACGCCCGTGTGTTTTATTTGTGATCAAGCTCTGACTGAAGACGTTACAACGGTTACCGAGGACTAGAAACCCTAATAAATGTCAGCAAGACCAGGAAAGACAACCACCATTTGTTCCTGGAGTAGGTATCGTCTGTGGAAGTTCATCGCTTGTGTAGGAAGGGGTATTTGGTAATGAAGAATGGGAAAGTTATTTTCGCAATTTTAGCGTCTACTTTCAATCCTTTTCGCACACAATCATTCCTAGGATTGGTCTGTCCAATAAAAGCAGGCCATAATTATTTCGCAATAGCGAAAATGCAAGGTGGCGCCATCTACCATAGATGCCTGGAGGCCTAAACATAGAAATTGGTGTATTTTCAGGGTTCCTCATCCCAGAAGCGTCAGTTTTTAAGTTTCAGAAAACTGCGAACTTTTCAACCACCATTTTTGCAAAAAATATTGGTATATTGTATCTCGGGAGATATCGGCGGAAAACGGATTTTCGGGATCTCTAGAGCCATTTTCCGACCCTCCCACAAATTTCAGGCACCTGACATTTTGGGGGCTCAATGTACCCACTATTACCTGCAAATTAAAAAAAAATTTCCTTGCTGGACCAGATGCCCATGTTTACGGTATTTTCCGCCTTCATTTATTGGACTATAATAACCTATTAGTTCGTGGACGGAGCAGCCAACACCAAAAGAAGTTTTTGAGGCGTCTGTGTAGAGAACTACATCATATGGTATTTTTTCTAATATTTCCAAAAATGCTTTCTTTATAAATAAAAATTTCATATTTTCTTATATTACGTTGTATCCTTTTCAATATAAATAAAATAAGTCACCTGAAATCACAAGTTCCAGTGGTTTTAATACTCTGTCTCGATTGCGGTTCTAATAAAGTTATAAAGGAAGTCCAAGTACTTTAACAGAGAAGAATTATAGTTTTGAAATGGTAACATATTTGACGTCTCATTATCAATCATGGTTAGTTTATTTAAAACAAGTTGAAATTGAAAAAAAATTATGTATTTCGAGTCCAATCCTGTATTCATTGTAGTATGTCCGTACAAAATGCACTATATAATCACAGTCTACTTGATGATGGCCGTCTCTTCCATTCCATCCCAAATTACCACTGCCAATGCAAACACCCAATCCACTAAAACCAACAATATGCCCCGTTTAGGCCCTCCCTCGGGGCTACCTTTGAACACCTGTCTCCTCTACTACTAAATTTCAACAAATCATCTGCTTTTTTTGGATTTTTTCTCAATTTCTTTCGTCGTTTTTGATGACTTTGGATATTGCTTCATTATGTATTTTTTCAATAATAATAAAAAATGTGTATAGATATTATACAGGGTGTCCCACGAGGTTTTGGCCAGTATATATCTCGAGAACTATTTGAACTACAATATTGAAATTTGGCAGTTATAAACCGTACGTAGTATTAGATATTTTAAGCAATCAGCTACTTTGCTACAATGTCACGTTTCGAGTCACGTGGTATAATTTTTATAAATTTCAATGAAACAACCTGTGTATTGTTCCACTGCTCTAAAGGCCTCTGTTATACTAATTAGGCGATACCTATTTTTTTTTTGTGTTAGGTACTTAGAAACGACCAAATAATTTTTATTTGAAAAACAACATCTCACATTTGAATGTGTATTTCCAAGACCGATGGATTGGGAAAAATGGTACAATATATTGGCCGGCTCGTTCACCAGATATAATCCCGTTAGATTTTTTTGTTTGGGGATATTTAAAAGGATCAGTTTATGTTACAGCTCCTAATGATGTAGATAATTTAAAAACAGAATCAGAGCAGCTTGCCAATCTGTTACACAAGAAAGTATTGAAGCAGCATGCACAAGAAATTTACTCAATAGATTTGAATGCTGCATTAATGAAGATGGACATCAATTGGAGCATCAACTGTAGTAAAAGTATTATTGTATTCCAATTATTTTTGTTTTTCAGCTGTATTTGTTTTTCAAATAAAAAACTTTATAAAAATTATTTTGTCTTTTCCAAGTACAAAACACAAAGGAATAGGTATCGCCGAATTGGTATAAGAGAGACCTTTAGAGCAGTGGAACAATATACAGGTTGTCTCATTGAAATTTAGAAAAATAATACCACGTGAACCGAAACGTGACATTGTAGCAAAGTAGCTGATTACTTGAAATGTTTAATACTACGTACGGTTCATAACCGCCAAATTTCTATATTGTAGCTCAAATAGTTCTCGAGATATATACTGGCCAAAACTTTGTGTGACACCCTGTATAATGGGAATTTAATTCCGAGCTTTCGGACAACTACTTGTTCATATTCAACGACCAAAAAATGTTTTTTTCATCTTCGTTCCTCTTTATCACTCGTATCCATACTAGCTTTCTCATGTAACTTTTTTGCTACTTCATCTTGTCTTTTTTTGCTGCTTTCGTTATTTCTCTATCCATTCTTTCAGCAATCTTTTCACTTGCCTTCCCTTTTTTTGGAAGTTTTCTTGTGATAGTTTATTATTGTCTATACCAATTTTTCCAGTGTAACGCTTGAAGTCCTTGATCTGACATATTAAATGAGCTTTAATAAATATACAGTTGGTTGTTTAAATATCCCCAAACGGATATCCTGAGGTCATTCTAATCACCATTTAGAACGAAACTAGTACATTCAAATGAACTACCTGCTTATTATTCAGGTGTATCAAAAATTGGGCAAGGTGTTGGGGCCATGGGCGGTTTTTATTGGTGCAGACAACGAGTAGAAATTTTGTGTTGGACGTAATGGCGCCTATAAAAAATTGAAGTGTATGACAATTTTTTGATTATTGATTTTACAGTAGTAAATTCAATAATGTGGCTGATATGCTGCTCATACACAAGTATTTTCTCTATTTTCTGTATTGCTGTTCCACAAATTAGTTACATATGATACATGTTCTAGACATTAGTATTTTGGTAGTTATTGAAAAAAATACAAGAAAAACATTTTTTTCATTTCATTATTGAAAAGTAATCTTGAAGACTTCAAGGAAACATTAAGGGCCAGTTGTATGTAACGTAGTTGACCAATTGATCAACTGAACCAGGTTCATATGTTGACCATAGTCAAATCAATCAATCGTTGTACGAAAGATGTTTGTGTTGTGATCAGTTGAACCACAGTCAAATTAATATTTTTATGTTGGCTATCCGAATCTCTAGTAACATTCGAGCATTTTATCAATATTGTTGGTACTAACTTGAAAAATCGTCACAGTTTTTGTATACTGTGAAATCGTTAATCAATGACAGTCAATGATCAAAAGCGTGCTTGGCGTTAAATATCATTTTGTGTGTTCTCTTGGAAGTGAAAATATGGCAGATAAAGAAAACAAGCGTAGGTACTCCAAATTTCAGTGCATCTGAAGAATCGACGTTGATTTCTCTAGTTGCTAAGTATAAAAACGTTATAGAGTGTAAGAAAACGGATGCAGAAAGTTCTCGGCATAAGACAAATTTGTGGCTTCAGTTGGCTGAAGAATTCAATTTTATCAGTTCAACTACACACCGAATAAGTGACGTGCTGTTGAATAAATATAGTAATATAAAAAAAAGAGCCAAGAAAAAGTATGCTGACGAAAAATGTTATGCTCAAGGTACTGGCGGTGGTCCATATAAAAAAAATTAAATTGCAGTGCCTCTTGATATTCTGAATCTATCAAAAAACTCATTTTCCGTCCACTCTTCAAAATGATTTCTTCTTGCTGGAAATATGCGAGCGTTTCTCCATAAACCAAAAACCCAGCATAAAATCTCAATAAGGAATGAAAGTGGTATACAAATAAGTAAATAAACCTTCTTCTACTTCTCTTATCATTTCTAGAAAATCCTCATCATCTTTTAACTCTTCAAAATAATCCACGTTTTCCATTGTAAACAATAAAAAGTTGTGAGATTATAGTAGGTATATGACAGTCAATTATAAGATATATCACATCAGAATTTGACGTTTATTCCATGAACTTTAGTTAAACCACCATTTTTGGTGGTTCAGTGAATTGCATAGTTAACTCATGAGTTAACCAAAATAATTCTTGACTACGTTTCGTACAACACTCTAATAGCTGTGATCATGGGTTAACCATAGACATTAGGTTAACTATGCTTCATACAACTGGCCCTAACTGTCTTGAACACTACACATTTTTTGATATGTAAAAAGCTGAACTCCGCAATCCTTATATAATTTTGTCCAATTTTACGTGATGTATCTACATGCAAACGATGTAAGTGTCATTTGAAAACACCCATCAAGTTAGGAATATTAACACGCTCGTAATGAAAATTGAGTCTACTGAGACAGTGACAATTATTTTTTTTTACATTTCGACTTTAGTGTAAATACGTATAATATATATGTTAAATTGAATTAAACAAGGAATATATTACAAAAATAATAAGTAACATAAACATAAACTATCTGGTATTAATTTAATATTCAAACTCTCCGGATTCTCTCCTTTTCCGTTGCTCTAAAATAAGTCCTCTTCGCAATAGTTGTCTTCCATCTTCCCCGGTTCCTCTTCTTTCCATCATGTGGTAAAATCTCTTTATTCTCTCCTTGTAAAGGGTTTTAAAATATTTAACTGCATCTGGATGTTTTTCCAAAAGTGTTTCGAACCATTTCTTTTTCACGTAATAAACTTCAGAAGTTTCAACTGCTACAATATAGTAGTTAAAGGGAGCTCGCCCGTCTTCGAATAAAAGAGGAAGTCCTATGATATCATTATCCTTGGCATGACAAACTTCGATTTCCTCATAATAAGCAACTAAATTACCGGTCAATACAAAATATATACTATTTAAAGATTGATTAGAATCCAGTACTATCTCCGATTTACCAATAACTGCGGTTTTCATATGGGAAAACAGCCAACACAGATCGGATGTGTTGAGAGACCTTAAGAATTTATTTGACGATATCAATCGCTTGGCACCAAAGAGAAACAACTCACTTTTCAAGCGATCCGTGAGGATAGCCATCATTTGTTCGACGTTAAAAAATTTCTTCTGGTAATTGTATTCAAATCTTTCAATTATTTGATTTTTAATATCGTTCGGAACGTGTTGTGCAGACATGAAGCTGTTGAAATGTTTCAAAATATTTTCATATTCCGTATCTGCAGTGTCACTAAATCCAAATTTGGCAAGTATAATACCTATTACAATAAGAACATACAACCTTCCAGTGAAAGTATACAAGAAAAGTAACAGCTGCTCATATGGCTGGTTAATAGCAGTGTAATGGTAGGTACCAAAAAAGTAAGATATTACCAAAAGAAAACTTTCAGCGTAGGTCCTAACTGTATAATCTTCGATAGTTAAATTCCTCATACTAATCCATGAATCTGCAGGAACTTCATGATTTCTTCCGTATATATTATAAGGGATAACAAAAAGTAAAACCGCAAAAAAGTGTAGAATAAAGATAAACGTACAAATGTGTCTAACAATGAAGCTTCCTGCTGATCCTAACCCAAAATACATGGCACAATTTATAATAACACTTTGAACACTAACAAATCTTATGGTGGTTAACACTAGTTTGATAAGAACTAAAGGTGCAACTATTACTTCTTTCGAAATATCCCATCCTAAGGCAGTGGAAATATTGACAAAAATAGTACTACGTTTCTCTTCTACTAGCAGGAATAAATCTATGAAAAAATATGTCAAAACATAACGTTTGATAGTTACCCTAGGATATATGTAAATCTCTTTTGTAGCATGCTTGACGTATCCCGTGAGGAAGAAGGTGAACATTATAAAAACGTGAATCACATCCCTTATAATAGCTGAATATATATACCAGTCAGGTTTTCGAATACTAGTCATAAGAAACAGCCATCGATGTATCAATGTTATAAAGAAAATGACATCGATATACTGATTTAATTTACTGAACGGGTGTATTATGTACCAATATTTGCTCGATGCATGTCGTCTTTTCTCTATTCTCAACGCAGCTCCAGTTTTCAGGAAATGTTGACATCTCAAATCGTTTTCGTTTAATACCGATAGTTTCTTTATTTCCCTTGAAAGTTTTTCCAACCAGCTTGAACCTGGACTTAAGGGTAATAGGGTTGGTTTGGTATCGCATAATCTTAGAGTACATTTGTGTGACATTGTAATAGTAGCTTTGACAGGTAAGAATGTCTGATTTCTTGTTGAAATACTAAACAGAATAATGTTTATGATGTCGCTAAGGATTGTTTTAAAAACTGAAGGCCAATAATTGAATTCATTTTTGGTTACTACAAGGGATTTACTAATTGAAAATGTAAAAATAAACAAGTTCTCACTAACACTTGGATTACTGACTTTTCCCATTTCGTGTTTGAGTTTTCTTGAAGGTGGAATGTCCAAAGACTAAAATGAACCAACTATTCAACTTTTCAATCAAGAATATCACTTAATTTGTGAAATTTTTTAGAAAATTCTAGAGTAGTTCTTCCATTTTTAATCAAAAAAATGAAAACTTACCCTAAGTATTCATCCGAGATGGATTCATGGTATCAAAATGATGGAAACTTGATCTAAGTAACGATATAATCATAATTTGATGTCACAGAACTACTAAATAATCTAGAAATTGCCTATGTTCACCACACTACACGGGTAACTGGAGGAGTTCAGTCTAAGGTCAGTGTGGCCAACAAAAGTGGTTTTTTCTGACAATATAAATATAGGATTTTTGCATGTTTTTCATCATTGCGAACATCTATGTTGTTTTATTAAAATTATTAATACACCCCGAAGCGTAAATCTTGAAATTTAAAACGACTTTTCAGCTGAATACTCAACATATCGGTGGCCAATAATTCTAGGAACTTTTGGCATGTCACCATTTCATTTGTGTTATCTGTCACTAGTTATGTCAGATGTCAGTGGAGAAAGTAATTAGGAGAATAGAGATACAACCACAGAGTACACCATCTAACAAGAGGCGAATGAAAGCCGTTTTCGTGATCGCAATTTTGTGTGCACATGCGTGAATTAATTAGTATATAATATGTCAATGTCAAGTCGACACATGGTCGACACTTCCGTTCGTTCGTTCCCGTCAGTTACTCAGTACTCTGTGGTTTGGTTGTCACTGCCTTAGTTAGATGGTGTACTCTGTGGTATCAAGTAGTATATCTGTCAGTCTCGACGTATTTCCGTTTAAGTCCAACTTCAAAGGAACCGACAAAGCTTTCGTCTCTTGTTAGATGGTGTACTCTGTGATACAACTAACTAGAAATGCTATAAAAATTTAATCGAAAATGGACATACAAAATTAAACGAATATCAACAAAAATAAATACAGGGTGTCCCACGACGAGTGAAAACTATCTGTATATGACAAAATACTCATAGTAAAATCACGAAAATTTCTACGTTTGGGTTTTCGGATACGATCTTTTCAACTAAAATATTTTCAAAGATGGCCGACTTCCGTTTCTACCGGAAGTCGACTGTAACTTTGTTATTTTAAATGAAACACCCTGTATATTAATACATTTTTGAAATCTACGTAATATTTTAGTATACTTTTGTCGAAAAACTTTTTTCGAAAAATGCACACTTTTTGAGTTATTAATTTTTTTGTAGAAAATTTGGCCGTTGAAGACCCTTATAATTTATTTTTTTACGAGAGGACCTTGAAGATATGAAAATGGTTTCTCTTCGGTTGCCTTAAGCAAGGTCAAACGTATTCGAATCTATGTTGAAAATTTTTTCATTTTATACAGGGTGTGTATAAAAATTGTTCAAAGTTTAACTTCATAAATATAAAATTTCTTCATTTTTATAAATGGAACCACCCTGTTTTTTCTATTTTAATGCATTCAGGAGAGAAAAATAAGGCAAGTTCATGTATACTTTCCTATACCTAAACCTTACCGTTATCCAGATATTAAATGTTTTCTGTAAATTTTTAGAGATACAGGTGTGGTCTAAATTTTGATACAAGCACTAAGAAATAAAAAATTTTATGTGAATTTACTTTTAATACATGGTAAATATGACAAAGTTATTACAAGAACATGTGCTTTATTTGCAGTAAGATATCCAGATTGACCGCGATCGAAATCGCACATTGTTAAAAGAATACTTAACAATTTGAAGCTATTCGGTTAATTTTAAGCAAAAGTTAATCGAATTAAACCATTTGTGACAATAATAAGATATGCTACCAAATTTTATGGAAAATTAAAAGTCAAAGAAAAATAGTCTTATGTTTCAAAGTAGCAAAGTAGCAAAGGTAGCAAATTGCTACCTTGAACTTCAATGCATTTTTCAACCCTTCTCAGTATGCCTTTATTCGTCGCACGGCTGATCATCATCTCAGAAAGAGAATTGAAGAAATTTCGAACTCTTAGCTCACAATCTTCTTTAGATGTTAAGGCTTGTGAGTAAACCTCTTGTTTTATGTGACCCCATATAAAAAATCCAAAGGCGTCATGTCGGGAGAACGAGGGGGCCACCGAAAAGGACCATTATTTGCTAACCACCTGTCTTCAAATTGCTCTTCTAAAAATGTATTTATGACAATTGAACTGTGAGCAGGAGCACCGTCATGAATAAAAAAAAGTTTGCTTAATTCGTCTGGTGGCAAGCGGTCTAAATAATTTTGTTTCAAATTTCTCAAAATATCAAGTTATCTTTCACCTAAAAATACAACGAAAAACATTAAAAAATACAAAAACAGTGTTTTTTACATAATTAATTAGGAATAAATTAATTGATTGTGTTTCCTAACCATTCAAATTCCAATCGTAAAAATGAAGTGCTATTATTTGATTATTTCTAATAGCACAAAAGACATTGAACTGCCACCGATCTAGAAAAGCACGTTCTTTGGTTAAATGAAGATTATCTTGACTCCAATAATGGGAATTGTGTCTATTAAATAATCCATTTTTCGTGAATTTCGATTCGTCGCACAAAATTATGTTTTTTAAAAAATCGTCGTCTTCCTGGCATTTTGTTAGTAAAAACTCAGCAAAGTCTATTCGTTTAGTAAAATCGGTTGGTTTTAAATTTTGACACAAATTGTACGAATAGGGATGCATTTTATGTTTTCGTAAAATACGGTGAATCGACGATTTGCTTACTCCAAGATCTCTTACGGCAACGCGTATTGATGCTTCTGGATAAGCAGTAAAATAAGCAACAACATTAATTTCGGCATTATTATTGTCAATAACTGGTTTAATTCGATTTACTTTTGCTTCAATTGAACCGTATAGCTTTAAATTGTTGAGGATTCTTTTAACAGTATGCGAGTTTGGTCGTGGTCTATCTGGATATCTTGCAGCAAATAAAGTACATGTTCTTGTAACAACTTTTTCACATTCACCATGTCTTAAAAGCAAATTTACATAATCTTCGTTATTAAATTAGGAACGAGCCATTTTAACGATTTTCGAAAGTATCAACAATTAACTAATGTCAGTTAAATAAGTGTCATTTATTACAAAGCCTACTAAAAGTATACATGAAAAATTTAAACTTGTTAAGAAATATAATAACAATTTAATAATTGAATAGATGAGGCTTTTACTTGATGTAGATCCATAGTAAGTTATGAAATCAAACAATTTTATTTTGTAAAATCTACATTGTAATTTAAACATAAAGTGACGCGTTTCGCTAACACAGTAGCTTTATCAAACGTTGGAGGTATAATGAGAAACTTTCTATTTATACAGTGCCTTAATACTAAATTATACGGAAATTTAACAATAAAATTATAATCTATTTACAAGGAAATGAAAAGAATTTATCTAAATATGGAATTAACTGAAGAATTTAACAAGTTTACCTGGAAACTCATTCACAACCATCCTACAGGAATCTTTCTAGGTAAAAAGGTTTAATAATGGAGAATTGTTAATATCAAGTTGGTCGTTAAGAAGATTATATGAATATTTGTTTTTATTTATCTCTAGGGCTTCTAAAAGATTTAATTTGAAGGATTTAGTTTCTATATGCAAAATTTCAAAATTTGAATCGAAAGAGTGTTGGTTTGCTAATAAATGATTTGAATAGTTGGAATCTAATTTTTGATTGTCATAACTACGTTTGTGTTCTGAAATTCTAGTTTTAAAATTCCTAAAAGTTCTACCTATATAAATTTTATCACAGTCGTCATTACCACATTTTAATTTATAAACTCCTGATTTATTTAGTTTTGAGGATTTGGATTTGTTGTTTTTAATGAATTTGGATAAATTGTTGTCAGTTTTGAAGCAAATATTCAAGTCTAAAGTTTCTAAAAATGATTTTATTTTTAAGGATGGTATTCCAAAGTAAGTTAAGCTTTTAAATTGGTTATTTTTGTTTTTATCAGAAGGAAATACTTGTTCTAGAGTATGTTTTCGTATCTTTTTATTTATGATGTTGTCAATTAAATTTGGATCGTAATTATTATTAACCGCGATTTGCTTTATTATATTTAGTTCTTTATTGTAATTGTCAATATTCAATGGAACTGTTAAAAGTCTATGTATCATACTATTGAAAGCTGCTAATTTATGACTGATTGGGTGGACTGAACTATTATGAATTGTAATGTCTGTATGTGATGGTTTGTGAAATATAGAAAAGTCATGTCTATTATTTATATTTGAAATTGTAAGATCTAGAAAGTTTATGGACTTATTTTGTTCAATTTCTACTGTAAATTTGATATTTTTATGTATTGAGTTAATGTGAGTAATGAAGTTATCTAATTGTCTCGTAGTACCAGTGAAGCAAGCTAAAATGTCATCTACATATCGGTGCCAGTAAACAAATTTTTTACTAAGGGGGTGTTTATGAATTATCTTTTCTATGTTATCCATGAAAATTTCTGATAATAGGGGACTGAGAGGGTTGCCCATAATCAAACCCTCTTTACTGCTATAAACCTTTCCGTTGAAATGAAAATAATTTTGATTTAAACAAACTCTTAATAAATTTATAATATCAGACTGAATTATGGGATTAGTATTATTGTAAGTGAGCAAGTTATCAACAAGAGTGATAGTTTCATCAGGAGGTATACTAGGGAATAGATTTGTTACATCGAAAGATATGAATTTAGACAAGTGAGTTAGTTTTATATCTTGAATATTATTAATTAGTTCTGTTGAGTTTTTAATTGAAAATTGAGGTTTGAATGAACAATATTTGGAAATTATATCTATTAGAAATTTTGAGATTTTAAATGACGGTGCTGTGAAAAAAGAAACAACCGGTCTAATTGGGTACCCTTCTTTATGAAGTTTGATTAATGAATAGAGTTCAGGGTGTTGTGGATTTGGTAAAAATAATTTGTGTTTTTCTTTGTCGCTTATTATCGATTTGGAGTTATTTACCGCTAATTTTATTTCCTTTTGGAATTTAATAGTAGGATCTTTTTTAAGAATCTCAAAATTTCCAGCCTGTATGAAATTGTTTGTTTTTGATATATAATCTTCTTTAGGTACGGTTCTAGTATTACTGACCCGTGGCGCCCTCTATTTGTACGGATGGCACCACCTTGAGAGTCCCGTCAGTACCTCAACACAAATGATGGTTGTGAACTTCGCTAACAGCCAAAAAAGAAGATTCCTGTAATTTTACAGTTTTTGGCGGCATATTCAAAATTACTGTAATTCTACTTTCTTTGCAAAATGATATTTATGGTCCATTTTTTGATATTTCATTTGGAGTTACTTGACATTAGATCGATATTACAATAATAACAATCAAATAATAATCAAGTAAGATCAAATGAAGTGTCAAAAAATTGGCCATAATGCCTGAAGTGAGAAAAATATAGAAAATAAACATCAAGCTTATATATTTTATTGGATAAAACAAATATGCAATGAATGAAACATTTTCTTACATTTTTTTTTTAATTTCTTGGGAAATTAAACCACAATATTTTAAAATATTTATTTCAACGTTTCGGTAGCGTTCCAGCTACCGTTGTCTGTTTGTCAAATTTTTTCTGTTGTGTCAGTTAGGGATAAAAAATTCATTTCTACTTATTTTTCCTTGACAACGGTAGCTGGAACGCTACCGAAACGTTGAAATAAATAATTTAAAAATATTGTGGTTTAATTTCCAAAGAAATTAAAAAAAGAATGAATAATATACCACAAGGAACATACAGAAGATTTTCTTACATATTTCAATGACAAACATGAAGGAAAATGAATATTCAACAACAATGCTGGGAAGCTCAAAGCTGTATGGAAGAATAACTACTTCTGTCACTTTTCATTCAATAAAACGTGTTTTTTATAAAGCTAGAGCTTACCGGGTGCACCTCACATCACAGTCTTTCACAATACAAATTCTAGACATTGTCTATTAAAATAAAAGTCCCACTATAAACAATAAAAACCAACTACGAATATTCAACACACACACAAATAAGGAAAAAGAAAAACTGGACAAACTCACGATACACGTCTGCAGTTGTCAGACAGTTGTCATTGTGACGTTAAGATGTCAGCGCCGATATATGTGGAAGAATCTGCAACTACCACTAACGGTGTTACAGTTTTCACTGAATTAGAAACTTTAGTACTGACGGGACTCTCTATGTGGCAGCACCCTCGCGCCTTCAGAGATCCCCTACCCTCCTGAGCTTAGTAAAGGATCACAAAATACGACAGTCCATCGCCCATCTAATGATAGTTTTTAAATTTGTGAAGTGAGTGTCAAAATACGTGACATTTATCTCTGTAGAGCCACATCCAAAGAAGAAGCGACGCTTGTGCTATGTTACAATTCATTTTCTGAGTGTGCATGTCTGACAGTCACCATTTTAAGCCCGTTATCTGTCAATGACATGTGATTTTATTGTTTACCAAAGAATTTTCTTTGTTGTAAGCTTTTTGATTATTTACATATTTTTTTGTGTTTTGAACGATAAAATTTGTTTACAAAATTACATTTATTAGTAATGGCGCCAAAAACTTGTGCAATTCGTGGCTGTCATTCAAGTGATAGATGAATAATTGAAAAACACAACAAAACTTCGATATCTATGGAGAAAAGTTTAATGTCGCTTCTTTTTTATAACTTCGTTGTCACAGATATCAGTACATTTTCTCTGGGTGTAAAATTCAATTCAGAATCTGGTGAAGAGTAACTTTTAAATGCATATATAAATAATAAAAAGGTAGAACGTGTCGCGGGACACACGGTAGGAACTTTAGTTCCTTTTAAGCAAAAATTATGTAATACATCTGACGTTATGGAGAAACAATTTGCATATCTCTCGGTGGTCGAGTAGTAAGCAAACCAGACTCTCACGCGGTAGACCCGGGTTCGATTCTCCGTGAAGAAGTTTTTTTTATTATCAATTTTATTTTTAAATAATTATTCTGCTTGATATTAATAACGACAACAGGTAGACGTTTGAAATATTTAGCAGAACATTCATTATTATAGATAATGGTACGGTACCCTTCATGAGGGAGTCCGACTGGCAACATCTACTTATAACAGCTTCGTATATTTAAAAAGGGAAACTGTAGCATTATACAAATTGGACATTCAAAAACTACGTTTACCACAAAAAAATTAGTGGAAACATAAAATTAAATTGTTAAATTTTTGAATTTGAAGTTATATTACATACAGTTTATGGGAATTTTTATTTTTTAGATTTTTTCTTAAGTGGGTCGTAGAAAAATTATGCTGTTCGACTCGTGTGGTTTGTCCATATCGCACATCGTCCTCATGCAATATGGCCATCATATCCACACTGGTTGCACAAACTACTAATTCTTTCAAAATATGCCCTTTTACATTTAAAAACAACCTGCCAAATGTTAAATCAATTTATCCATCCATTTGAAAGTAATCGAATTAAGACATTCAAGTTTTCAAAATTTCAACACCCTGTATTTCGAAAAGTAGATGTGCTAGACCATAAGACCATAACGAAACAACGTAACATAACGTGACGTAACGGTCAGATCTTTTGCGTCGCGACCCCCGGTCGCTCAAACATAACCTGACGTAAAAAACTAAAGTTCCAAAAATTTTATATTCAAGCACCATACTTATTGTAATTTTATATCATCATTTACTAAAATTCTTTCTATTGCAAACTGATATTATGAGTCTATTATTATTGTATTCGTTTTTAGACTCACCCTATCCTACATAAAGTGCTACATAATAACATACTTACACATATAATTTCGATAACAATATAGAAAATAAGAATCATTTGGTTGAACAATAGCTCATTATTTTTAATAATGGTACCTACTCCAAAAACAGAAGCTAAAACTTATATTTATATAATTTTCACAATATTTGTTGAGCTGTTGAGTTAACTTAAGTAATTCAT
This sequence comes from Galerucella pusilla, assembly GCA_910591695.1. NCBI lineage: Eukaryota > Metazoa > Arthropoda > Insecta > Coleoptera > Chrysomelidae > Galerucella > Galerucella pusilla. The sequence goes on from CAJUYI010000329.1 coordinate 36,886, forward strand.
AAATTGAGTTGAACAGTTAAAACTTTGTAGAAACAAGTCATAAAAATAAACAATTATTATTTTAGATTCTTTGGTTTCACTTTTTTGCGTGTACATTTTTTGAACAATTTTCTCAGTGTAACTTGATGTCACTTGGTGTCAGTTTGAATGTCACGAAATTTTTTCCCCAAAACATCAAAGGATTTACGCCGGCTTTCGTTTCTTGTTTGGCTGGTGTATTCTGTGATAGAGCGTTGAAAATGGCGTGATTTTTAATACTTTTCACCCAAGCATTCTATTTTAAACTGTCCTATTATTGTTCTAAAAAAAATTTAAGGATCGTAAAAGTTAATATGAAAACAATGCTCCCAATAAACACTAGCTGGCAAACATACACAATGGTGGCCGTTCTAATAAAAGAGAAGAATGAAATTTCCAGCTATACTTGTAATCATGGTAACCATGGTAACCAGTAAACAAATAAATACATTATTGTTAAAATTTTGCTACAATGTACTATGAATCAGCCCACAAGTGTTCTTTAAGATTAAGAGACACTAGACCTGCCTTCCCACCTTTAAGCCCGTCAGTGGGCGGCTTCCAACGATGTTTAAGAACCCTAAGAAAATTATTGATATTAAATGAAAAAGACCCAAGATGTATGTATTTTTTAAAAACCGCATCGGCGCTAAGAAATGAAAAAAGAAGACACGCAACTAGCAAGTATTGGTATATCATCCATCCATTCAGTAAATTGAGTCGGTATATAGAAGTTATATTTTTTCTATCCATGCTACATAGATGGATGTTCGTAATGAATATGTCAGTTAAATCTAATTGGTATATAGTGGCCGCTTGTATCAGAGATTTCATACATATTATGATTATGATTAGTTTTTCCGTAACCGGTTACGTTAAGCAAAGCACCAAGGAGATTTTCATACATCCAAGAGAAACAGTGAAACATTACTTGTATACTTATTTCTTGATAGATTTGTTAATGTTGTTGGAGCAGAATAGTGTTTCTATATTAATTCTTAAAGCTGTGGAAGCGAGGTATGGCCCAGGTTATGAAATATCATTCGAAAAAGTAGCAGCACCATTTATACTTGTGAGTTTGATCATTTATATGATAAGAACTGCGAGTATTCTTCACGTGATTGGTAACATTGTAAGAAATGCGGGTCTCGGGAAGACGCTTACATTCTTTATTGAACAGTTTTCGATGTTTTCGTTTATTTTGCATTTCTATACGTTCCTACTTTTTGTTATTCCTTATAATATTTACATTAGAGATAATCAAGTACCTAGTGATTCTTGGATAAGTATTCGAAATTTAACAATCACAGATTACAATTTTAACACGTATTTTGAAGGATTGGTTATAGTATTGTCTTACTTTCTCGGTTCCTATCATTATGATGTTATCAAGCGACCCATAGAACAATTGCTGCTTTTTCTTTTTAGTTTCACCGGTAGATTCTTTGTTTTTGTTATAATAGGAAGGGTATTATCGAATTTTGGATTTGCGAATAAAGCAGATACTGATTATGAAAATATGCTTATTCAAGTTAACAGTTATATGAGAGCTAATCAGGTACCGATTGAAATTCAAGAACAGATCCTCGAAAGATTCGAATACAATTATCAGAAAAAGTATTTTAACGTACAGCAAATGATGGCGATACTGACCGATCATTTGAAATCGGAATTATTTTTGTTTGGAGCTAAAAGTTTGATTGCAAAAAATCCGTTTCTCAATACTTTAAAAAACAACGAACTAGCCTTACTATTTTCCTACATGAAATCAACAATATTCAATAAACATGAAGTAATATTAACCGGCTATCGAACTTACACAAATGTTTATTTTATCTACTCTGGTACTATAGCTGGATATTCAGCAGGATTGGAAGTTTACCACGCCAAAGACGGCGATGTTTTTGGTGTAGCTTCCCTGGTTCCTTCCAAAGAATTACCAATATATTGGTGCGTCGTAGCTGTTGAAACTACAGAAGTATATTTTATAAACAAGAAAAGGATGCAAAGCTTCATTCAGGATCATCCTGATATGGGAAAATATTTTATAACGGTTTTTTCAGAACGAAGGAAAAAGTTTGAAACATTACTACGTCAAAAATACGAAGGAGGTGAGGATATTAGGGATTTGCTTAGGAAAGGACATCTTTTGGAAAAACCGAAAAAAAGAGAAAACGTTGATATGGATTATAATGCCGGGGTAGAGTTTGACTAAATAAAATAAATAAATAATGTTCTAGTTAATGTATTGTTCAATTTAGTTACTTTTATAAATTTGTCCGTTTTTTTGAATTGTTTCATTTCTATCATAGAAAAGGGAGATAGCCAACGACACTTGTAGGCTTCCTTATTACTGGTCTGACCCCTCTGGACCTGTACGTCAAGGAGGTTGCATTATTGGCCATGGTACGATTGCGCACGGCTGGTGTGAACTCCGAAGTAGGAGTGGGTCAATAATTGAGGCTAAGCCTATGACAAGAGGCGCTTACTGAGCTACCTCGCTGCAGGCAATCAATGTCGCAATTGAACCAAGGTTTGTGTTTAATAATCCCTACAAAATACAAATAAAACAGAACAAAAAGTCAGATGCTGCAAATGCAATACGCATATTCACAAATGGCTTAAAAACGAAAGAAAGCTCAGGATGTGGAGTTTATTCCAGAGCACTAACCCTAAGGATTAAGTGGGGTATGGAAAAAAATACCAGCGTGGTTCAAACAGAACTGGCTGGTATCTCAATTGCCACAAAAGAAATAACCAGAAAAGGAATATTTGGCTAAAAAATAGCAATCTGCACTGTCTGATTTCTAAGCAGTGAGAGGGTGGTTTTTTTAATGATTCCCTCTCTACTTCGTCTGTATCTTATTCTTTCTGCAACGCTTTCCACTACCATATGTAGAGGGGTGAGATTGAGAATTACTTCCATGGATGCCGTTGGTCATGTTCTCATTGCTCCTGTAATGCATATACGGGCTAGTCTTTGAATTTTGTAAATGTTTTCTCTCGTCGTCAATAGCTTCTACTACTCCACGCAATGGCTCCATAAGTGATAATTGGTATCACTATGGCAGTGTACATCCAGCTTAGGATTTTTGGGTTATATAGCCCCAGTTCGCATATATACAGATGGCTCAAAAACGAAAGAAGGCTTAGGATGTGGAGTTTACTCCAGAGCAGTGAGCCTAAGGATTAAGTGCAATGAGAGAAGAGTTATTTATAGACAAATAAACTGATTTGTTTAACCCCCATTTGTTTAAAACTAACATTGCTTATTTATTATTAAGAAGCCATATTAACGTGAAAATATTGGGAACTTTTGATATAAAAAAATGATTAATTCGAGTGTAATTTCTTTAATGTAAAAAAATTTGTTCTCCTTCATGCACACCTTCATACAATTGTTCTTCAGAAACTATAAAAGTCTACGAAGCACAATATATATTTGGGTAAAAATTATTTTCATTACCCAGAAAAAAACCTAACATCTTCAATAATAATCCATCACTTTAAAACATCAAATTAAATATTCATAGTTAATCATTTGAAAGTTTTGACAGGAATTTACATTTTTTAAATAAGCCTGTAGATTATTAGCCTCAAATAAGATCTACTTTATACCGAAAAAATAAATATTTTCAGTATAATTGTACATTTATTGTTACGAGAAAACAAACTTATTTGCTACAAATCACATATTTCTTCACCTGTAAAAAATAACATTAGCCTACAAATTATGTGGCAATTCTCACCCCACCCTTCCCTATTATTCAGTAACGGTCACCACCTGTATACGTTTGGCGTCAGTCTGCATGTGAAATTAGATCAGTTTTTGCAATTTTACTAATTATTTTGTTTTTGTGAAGTACGTGGTTGAAGTGCTCTGGACAAAAATAAGTTTAATAATAGAATAAAGGAGTTTTTAAACTCATGGCGATTACAAGAATTGTGAGATATCTTTGAAGGTAAGAAAATAAATGACAATTATATTCAAGTAGGTAGAAGTAACAAGCAAGCAAAATGTGCCTTAAACATACACATGTCTCAATTAAACCTGTCAGATCTACATCAAGAACTCCAAAAAACTACTATGGGGAAAGCATCAATGAGCACACTTAAGGAGAGACAAGGCTATCTTGTGGATACCATTGTTGGTTATGTTTTAGATCATGTAGGTATGTTTAATTTTAACAATTGGTTCCCATTTCATGACTGTATGGTATCTATTTTAAAAATGTATAGTTTTTTTAAATAGATCAAAACATTCAGCAGCAAGTTTATTATTCATATTCTGCTTTCCTTCTAAACAGTTTTATGCATAAATAAAGAACATTAATTTTTATTAGATTTAAACATGTTTGTCATGGAAATTCTGTGATTTTAATCCGTGTCCAGACTAACCATCGATCAATTCGATCGACTAGTCCACACATACAAAACGGAAGTCAACTTTGTTGTTCGACATAGTCTGGAAAGGGCTTGGACAAATATTTGTGAAAAATATATTTTCCCAAGTAACCTAATTATTTAGAGAACCGTGTTGAAGTTACCCATACTGCTTAATACACCGTGAACTTTTAATATATTTCTAAATATTTAGAAACATTTCAAAAGCTCAGTGTATTGAATAGTGCATGTAAGTAACTTCCATAAACAAAAAACAATACCATAAATAATTCGGTTTTTTAGGGAAATATATTTTTTCACTATAAGGCAATATAATGTTTATGGAAATTATGGTTCGGCTCTGATAAATATGTTAAATTTTAGTAGAAATTAATAGTTTTTTTGAAGAATGAACATTTGTTTCCAACAAAAAAAATTGGATTTGCTGGGAAGATACATTTTTTACGAATAAAAAACATATATCGTTAACCCAGATAATATACTTTTTTATGGTAAAGAAGTATATTTTACCGATACAATACATTTTTTCATGATAAAGAAATGTCATTCTGCCATAAAGTAATTTTTTCATAATAAAACAATATAGTGAGCTTGCAAAAATAAGTATTTGTTATTGGAAAACTACTTTATTTAATTCAAATGCTTTCAAAGATTAATATAACTATTTTGTCATTATACCTCAATAAATGTTGTTTGAGAGAAATATGATACATTTTTACAAGAATAAATGTAATTTTCGATAGATAACTCATTTTATTGATGACAATGAATAGGTATGTTTTTATTCATCAACGATATTACTTCCCGAACTTGTAACAAATCCTGTCTTTACGACAAATCAAATATTAGTTAGGCCATATGGAAATTCTTATTTATTTGACATAATAAGATTTGATTGTCACAAATAAATATTTTTCTCGGTGTGGGGTATGGGAAAAAATACCAGCGTGGTTCAAACAGAACTTGCTGGTAACTCAATCACCACACAAAAAATAACCAGAAAAGGAATTTCTGGCAAAAACAAAACAATCTACACTGACAGTAGACAAGCCCTATTAGCCTTGAGCAGACAACGTGTTATATCGAGGCTAGTACCAAAAATCTTAGGTCCCGCTAACAGACATGGCCTGACGACTTCGACGATTGCGGAACCAGCCAAATGTTACAACCATGCTCAATCCCTTAAAAGATGGGGTGGAACCTAATGATTCACTCTTGCCAGGATCACCCTGGAAAGCTGGCGTCGAAAAAATTTTTGGCGATGACCAGGAAAAAACTACGATTAACAGTAGGATTTCTGACTGGCCACTGTCAACTAAGGGAACACCTCCATACTATGGGGCCAATGGACACACCTCTATGCAGGATGTGTGAACAGGAAGATGAAACTGTCAGGCATATCTTATGCGAGTGTCCGGAGTTATCGTCAATAGGAGAGTGTGTGTTCGGTGAGTCTTGGCCTACACCTGCCGATATAAAGAAGATGTCTTCTAGTGACCTGTCCACCTTTCTGGGAAGGACGATGACCTAGTAGAACAAATCCTCGGGAGGATGTACAATGCGTCACATGTGGCCTAAGTACTGTGAGTCTACACTCACCCTCCCTACTTTACAGATACAGATAGATACAGGCTTCCTTATTTTGAATAAAATCTGTTTCTACCAAAAAACAAGTATAATAAGGATACAGATAATCAATGCTATTGAAAATCAAATCAGGAAAGTTATTAACAATAGATTATGCGGTAAAAAAGCAGCAGTTACAGTGCAACATACATGTGAGACATTTGATGGAAAGCGACAGATAGAATTTGGCAAACAGAACAAAAAAAATTACCTCCATATTAAACTAGATAAATAAATAAACCAAACATGTGAAAAGTTCAATAATACACTATAATAATAAAAAGCATAACAATTCAAAATATATAAACGTTAAAATAATCACAAATCGGCATACCCATGTCTTAATTTTGGTTTTTCCAGTAACTCTCCTTTCATCAACTGAGTCATGACGGTATTCGCTTTCGTATGATAAGATTTGCAGTTCTTATGCAACTCCGTTCTCTCAAATCGAATCTTTTTGAAATACTTCACAAAAAGGTGAATTTCCCTTTCCATCACTAATTTTAAACGTTTATAATGAATGTAGTAAACTTCAGTAGTTTCCGTGGAAATAAATAAAGAAGAATACAATTTTTCATCGCCCGGAGTCAGTCTTAAATAGCCGAACACGTCCCCTTCACTTAATAACAAAAACTGTATACCATCATTAGTATAACCAGCTACCATTCCGGTGGATATGAAAAATATATTAGCCTGCATATCTTCATAATCTTGAAGGATTTCATTTGGAGAAAATATGTGAGATTTCATGTGAGCGAAAAGTTTCGATAAGTCATATCGATCCAGAGATTGTAATAGGGGACATTTTGCTATTAAATTCCTTGCTCCATATAAGAACAACTCAGCTTTCATTTGCACCGGTAAAGTACTCAGTATTTCTTGCTCGTTGAAATATTTCTTTTGATAAGTATACCTCATTCTTTCTATGATTATATCTTGTACTTCTTTAGGTACCTTCATCGTCCTCATGTAATTAAACAATTGAAAAGTCATATCTTCGTATTCACCCTCGGAAACATCAGATTGTCCAAAATAAATTAGTACTTTTGCTATGAAAAACAAAGTACAAATTCTACCAGTGAATGTAAAGAGAAATAACAAAAGCTGTTCGATAGGTTCAACGACATGATCGAAATGACTAGATCCGAGAAAATAAGAAATCACCATGAAGAAGCTGCTCACGTAAGTATCAACACTATACTCAGTGACACTTAATCCTTTTTGTACTATCCAGGAGTCTTTAGGAAAATGTTTTTGATAATGGTAGATACGGGTGGGTCCCCAAAATATTAAATTACAAAAAACATGTAAAATAAAACTTAACAATAAAGTGTGGTATAAAATAAAAGCCAGGTTCTTACTAATATTGAACGAATCCATGGTGTCATGTATAACGTGTCTCAGGGATTTAAGCCTAATCGTGTAAACGATTATACTAACTACATCCAGTATTATATCCCATACTTCCATTTTTAAGAAATATGTATATTCGTCGACAGCCAAATAAATATCTATTATAAAATAAGATTTCAAATAATTCACAACTATTTTGGACGGTTCTAGAAAAATTTCTCTGGACTCAAAGTTGACATATCCAATGAAAAACTGGGATATCATAAAAAAAATATGAATTATGTCTCTGATCACGCAAGTAACGAAAATACCCGGCGACTTAGCATCACCAAACACAATGAAAATTGTTCTATGTACCAACAGTAAGAAAAATAACCTATTTAAGGATGCGGATAATGTACTGAAGGGATGGATGGTATATTTATGAGGAGACTGGACGTGTCTTCTGAGTTCGGCTCGCATCAGGGATGGGTGAGTGTAGAATTTCTTACATCGGACGTCCTGCAAGTTGAGTATAATCAAACAGTAAAATTTCCTCAACGTTTTCTTCCATAAAGCAGCTGTTGGAGGTAGAGGTGTGGGAGAACGCATTGTATTTCGATGTGGTAGTATACAAATATGTTCGGATATATTTCGGTCGTTCATTATTTGAAAATTATCTTCTATCGAGTATTTTTGACTTTAGATACTGACATTCATAATTATTCTCTTTATAACGTATTAGGCTTCACTGCCATAGTGAAGTTGAGATCTCAAAACAGTCTAGCCTATAGAAGTTAAAGTTTATAGGATGACCTTAACTACAAAAATGAGGTTTTAAATCCATCCACCTGAACCGCTAGTTGCAATTGAGTTGTCGAAACAGGCCTGGAGGGCTAAGGCCTTTCGCACGAAAAGAAGAAAATATTTCAAAATTCATCATAGCTGTCATATAGTTGTTGTGTGATAATTCATAATCACTTCATAATATTATAATAACATTATAATGGTTGGTGTTGCGTTCCTGGGTGTACAGACATTACATCAGAACGACATAGGTTTCCCAAACATGATCCTTTGTTGTTGAATGAATGTGTTGCCTTCATTCGCAATCCAAAACGAAAGGAATTAGGCGCTGAACGGATTTATAAATCCTACAAAGTTTGCTACAGACATTTTGAACCACAATATATTGTTATTCGGACAAAAGGGGGCCTCACTAGGAAAGCTGTTCGATCAATCCTTTCAGGATTGATCAGAAAGTGATGGGAAATACGTAATATTATCAATCTTAGGAATTATTTAGCGCGTGGTAAAATGTAAATTGCATTTAGGAATTCCTAAATTCATTTTAGGTATTACCTGACTTTACGAAATGGTTAGTGAAATCGGGCATTAGTCCGGCATTAGTCAAATAAACAAACTTCCATTAAAAAAAAGCGCTATGAAATAGTTCTGAACCCATCCACTGCGATCGCTGAAATTCTTCTTCCCTTAGTCTGTTTTTCGGCCTCAGCTGCTTTGCGTATTTCGACAACTCAATTGCAACTAGCGCTTCAGGTGGATGGGTTTGACACCTCAATTTTTCATTCCAGGTAATCCTATTCGACTTTCACTTCTATAGGTTAGACTGTTTCTTGGTTGCGATTGTCGCTCGGCACGTTACTGCGCTCTACGGTGACTGATTTGAATTCCAAGCAAAATGTACGACAGCGAGAGTAGCAGTTCAAACGAACTTGAATGACATTTCATCATGAAGATTAAAATGGCTGTAGTTTTGAATATGCCGCCAACAATCTTCTTTCTGGCTCTAAACATGTCACAATAGGAAGCGACACAGGTCAGATACCTATCTATTTACAGCATGGAAACTAGATATAAGTAGCACCAACTTGTATAGGAAAAGTGTCCAACGGTAAGCAGATGGCGCAGTGGTAGCTAGAGGTTAAAAAAAATGAAGAAAGTACCTACGTCAACAGAGTTAATGAATAAGCAATGGGAAATGGAAAGTTTATCATAACTTTGACAATTCAACCAATTTAATTAAGAATTTCAAAGCACCATTTATTTGAGAATAAAGTTAATCGCGATTTCTTCATAATAAATTAATATCTGTCGAATTTGAGACGATTTGCAGAAAAAAGTATGTTTAATTCGTAGGAAAAGCCACACACTCTGTATTTCTAGCAATCTTCAAATTTAGAGGATATAAAAGCGAGATTAAGAAGGGTGAGTGTAGTATCACAGCACTTAGGCCACATGTGACCCATTATACATCCTCCCGAGGAGTTGTCCTCCTAGGTCATCGTCCATCCCGTCCTTCCCAGGAAGGTGGACAGGTCACTAGGAGACATCTCCTTTATATCGGCAGGTGTAGGCCAAGACTCACCGAACACACACTCTCTTATCGACGATAACTACGGACACTCGCATAAGACAAGCCTGACAGTTCCATCTTCCTGTTCACACGTCCTGCATAGAGGTGTGTCCACTAGCCCCATAGTATGGAGGTGTTTCCTGCGTTGACAGTGGCCAGTCAGGAATCCTACTGTTAAACGTAGGTTTTTCCTGGTCATCGCCAAATATTTCTCCGACGCCAGCTTCCCAGGGTCGCACAGGGTGATCCTGGCAAGACTGCATCCTTTGTTTCCATCCCATCTCTTAAGGGATTGAGTATGGGTGTAACGTTTGGCTGGTTCCGCAATTGTCGAAGTCGTCAGGCCGTGTGTGTCATCAGGTCCTAAAATGTTTAGTCCAGCTTTCTGGCGTGACCTTAAACCCACCTCAGGATAATATTGTTATCTGCCAAGGCGTTAGCTAAATCTTGGTGGCACTCTAGTATTAGCCCCAATATAATACGTTGTCTGCTCAAGGCTAATAGGGCTGGTCTACTATCAGTGCAGATTGTTATGTTTTTGCCAGAAATTCCTTTTCTGGTAATTGAGATACCAGCCAGTTCTATTTTGACAAAGTAGTTCATCAAAACATAGATTTTTTCTTATCACATCTTGATCCCTTACAAGGTTCGTTTCAGGCGACGTATTCAATCTTACTCATCCACTGGAAGCTTTATATTTATTAGGTACGACTTAATACTTATCAGTGTTGTTATTATTTGAAATAAAATATATTTCATGCAGCATTGTTGCATACTCAAACACCTACTAAATAATTTATCATTCCCATTTGATATACCGAATAAATATTGATAGTGAAATGGCAATAAAAAAAAGAACAATTTGCTTAACATGAAAGCCACAACTTTGTTCAAATGTAGACGTAAATGTGTACTCATGTACGTGAATAACATACGGTTGGTTTTCTGAAAACGGTACAAAAATTGGTATGTGGGAAGCGAATGTTAGATGTTACGTTCTTTTTTTTTATAGGTTGATTCCCATCTTGAAATCAGATGTGAGCAGTTTAAAAAGTATACGTAACAAAAGTGTTCGCTAGCTCTCTCTGCTTGTAGCTAGTGAAAAGTTAGTCTCAACCTCACGAGCTGTTCACGAGCGGCTCGCGAATTTTTCCTTCGATTTTGAATATATTATTCAAGTCGGTTCGTAATTGCGACACTTCTCTAGAGGTTCGTAAATTTTAACTAGTTAGAACAATCCAGTACGCAACAGATAAGTATTGTTGTATATTGTATAGATTATAAAAGTAGCCTTAGGGTATATATCCCATACGTAAAATATGTTTTATATCTTTCAGTATACGCACAAGTTATATAATATTTTATATTTGAAGGGGCCGCTATATATTTTCAAGAGATTAAGCAGTTTTGACGGCCAATTTACAGTTTGAATTGGTCTTTTGTTCTACATTAATTATGGTCGTTAAAACCAACACAGATACTGAGACCAATGGCGTGACGTGCGGGAAAAAAGAATCAATGGAATTTACTCTTTTCTAAATTGAATATATTCGCATATCATTGAAATCAATCCTGAAGGTTTCTTTACTAATTACTTTATAGGAAAGCCATATACATCTCTTCAGGACGAGACCATCAGCTTTAAGGTAGGGGCTGCCCACAAGGCGGAGTACTATCTCCCCTACTATGGTCACTCTTGATGGATAACTTGCTTAGCGCTCTTGAAAGAGGAGGGAAGAAAGGAAGTTGGAGGATCTTCCACCACTTTCCTGCAATGATGAGGTTATTCATTTGCAGCGGAAGTAAAATATTTGGGAATTATCCTAGATATAAAACTTACTTGGAACGCTCACTTGGAAAAAGTTATCCATAAGGCCAGACTATCCTTGTGGAAATGTCGCAGGATCTGTGGAAAATCTTGGGGCAACAAATCTATTGGATATATGTGATGATCGTTAGACCAATGATCACATATGGAGCTATTGCCTGGTGGCCAAAAGCTTTACAGCGAACGGCCCAAGCAAAGCTCTCTGGTTTACAGAGACAGGCTTGTCTGGCAATTACTGGTGCTATTATCTCCACAACGTCAGCAGCCATGGAAATCCTTCTGGACCTATCCCCTCTACATATATTTTTGGAAAGAGAGGCTAGACGAACAGCATACAGAATTGTGCATATTTCTAAATGCACAAACCAGGCTTGTACAGAACGAAGCAGAATGCTAGTGGACACTGAAAGGCACGGTATTCTGGGAATTACCTCTGACATAATGCCCCCAACAGTAAACTAGGACCTGCTATACACCGTCCTAATCCCAAATAGAGATGAATGGGTCCTCCGTAAGGATGAACTATTGAGAGCAGACAGCTGTTGGTACACACACGGTTCTAAAACACCCTCAGGCTCTAGGGCAGGTATATAAGGGCGCAGGCCTAGGACAGAAATTTCAACCTCCCTAGGATCCTATGCAACCGTATTTCGGGCTGAGATTTGCAGCATTGTTTCATGTGTGGAAAGAGTGGAGCAAGCCAATCTCATACATAGAACAATAAAAATTTTCTCGGACAGCCAAGCGGCTTTGAAAGCACTTAGCTCTCGCCGTGTAACGTCGGAATTGCTTTTAGACTGCCAAAAAATACTCTCCTCAATAGGAGAACTCAATAAAGTATTGCTGATCTGGATCCCTGGCCATTCTGGCATGGAAGGAAACGAGAAGGCAGACTCTCTTTCAAAGGAGGGTGTTTATATCGGACCAGAACCTTCAATTGACATCGCAATAAGTTTTGCCAAACAAACACTAAATACCTGGACAGCAAGAAGAGCTTTAGACTTCTGGGATAAATTTACTAGGATTGGTTCATTCAAAGGCTTTCATACATCCTTCGAAGAATGTCTCCAAACAAATGTTAGAAGTTAGACTATAGCAGGCATGACCTACGTTGTCTAACAGGCCTTTTAACAGGCCACTGTCATCTGAAACATCATATGCTAAGACTTGGACTGTCGGAAGATCCGACTTGCCGTCTTTGTCTGTAAGATGATGAAACAGCAGAGCATATGATTTGTGCCTGCCACGCCGCAGCTCGAATCAGGTATCTGATGTTTGTCAGGATCTCTCTCTCGCCCTCGGACCTGAAATATCATTCACCAAATAAACTAATCGGTTTTGTTAAGAAGCTGAATTTGTTTGGTGAAATCTGAATAGGTGTGAAGGGCCTTATAGACCTACTCACCACAAACCTAAACTAATCTAATTACTTTATAATGTATGCAGTTTTTTCTATCTCAATAAATATTCTCCACCCTGTATTGTAGATTGTTATTTCTTCACATCATATCCTCTTGATTTCTTTGGCAATAATCCTAATGAAACAGTATTTACTGCATCGACCAGCTCTGGAGGAGTTTCAGAAATGGAAAATGCATTATCACTTATCATATCTTGACAGTCGTCCAGGAATGTTAGGCTTTTCCCACTCGTTATTTTTTTGGTCAAAAAATGTTAAATGTTGTATCCCCACTGAGAAAAAATGTCATACATAGAGCTGGGTGTGAAATGGCATAATACTCTTCTACTTTTGATTTTGATTTTGGACGGTAACATCATTATTTGCAGCAACTCATAATATATTTTAAGAGACAATCTGTATCTTTGCAGACATAGACTTAAGAATCAGCGAAATTAATTCCGACTAACCCTCACATACCACAAATAAGTTTTGGGGAATTTGCAGTGAATCCTCTTGACTTATACTTACAGCATTCATATAAGAAAATACTGGAAGGAAAAGGAGGACTTGAAAGTCACGCTTTTCAGTTATAATATTACGCTGGCGTATCTCACAAGATCTTACCGTATGCATTAAGCTGAAATGTTGATTACCATCAAACGCCAACATACTGAGTGTTTTAAATTATAAGATATGTTATCGCAACAATGTTGTGAAAAATTATCTAAGAATTATGATGATAAAATTTGTGGAAGTCTGTAACAAAACGATAGATTTATTCATTCGCAATGAAATGTATATGAGAGACATAAAATATATAAAAACTGTAATTCACTGAAATTTTTTCGAATCCTTTAATTGGTACTAGGAATGTATTGATATCTAGACCAATTCTATGCATAAACAAAATATTGCGTTACCATGACAACGAACAATAACTCGTTAGAAGTGTCAGTGTGAAGTTGGACGACAAAAAAGTGAACCAGAGTTACGCAATAAATTAAAAGAAAAAAGTTGTCCTCCGAAATTGTAAAAATCGAAAAATTGGAGTATCGAGCCATCATCAAGTACCTGTATTTAAAAGGGTTAAGAGGTAAGCAGATTTACGAAGATATGCCTAATACCCTTGGCAATCAATATTCTCCGTCCTCTCCAAGACCTGAGAAGTTTCGTGTCCAAAAATCTGCTGGAAAAGTTCTAGCTTCAGTTTTTTGGGATTGCCATGGAGTAATCATGATTGATTTTTTGAATAAGGGTAGAACAATAACCGAACAATATTCTACATTACTGACCACTCTACGGAAAAAAATTAAAGAGAAAAGACGCGGAAAGCTATCCAAAGGTGTTTTGTTCCTCATCTGAAAAAAGTTTAAAAGGTCGTAAATTTGCTTCCAACGAGGAGGTAATAAAAGCTGTGAAGGTCTGGTTTGCAGAGCAAGAAGAAACATTTTTTTTGAAAGGTCTAGAGAAGTTGCAGGTTCGCTGTAATAAATGTATCCAATTAAGAGGAGAATATGTTGAGTAATAAAATATTTTGGCATTGAAATTTTGTTTGGTTCTATAGTGGGCTAAGAATTTCTCAATATACATTATGCATATACATATATGTATAAAAAATTTTAGTGGTAGATAGTGCACTTGTGTAAAATGTTTTGTCAATTTTTTTCTACAGTTATAGAAAAAATATAGTATGTAACACGAGAATAAAATTTTTCACGACTTTTAATATGTCATGTTAGTCAAATTATCTTCAGCTTCAACTTTAAATTAATTTCCACAACATTTTTATTTGTTTTCTGTCGTCTATAACCAAAAATTACATCAAAACAGGAAATAAATGATGAATCTCTTCTGTCAAAGCATTAAAATTAGCAGAAAATTTGCTATACTGAGTTCAAGGACAACATCCTGAAGAGACGTTCGAATTGAAGTCGGAGAAGGAAGTAATTAAAATGGGGATTAAATATAAATTCCTTAAAAGTTTGGGGACAAATTGGGAAACGATTCGAAACATCTTATTTAAATAATTTGTGGTGAATTTCATCCCTGTCGAGGATATAAAAACACAATCTTAAACAAAAGTTTCAACTTTCAATGTTGACACAGTTTTTCTTTACTTTTGGACACTATAAACTTTGGCAAGTTTATCTGAAGCCGTGAAAGGAATGCAGTCGAAAACATTCGATATTGCTACGTTCAACTATGGAAAAGCTAAAGTGCTTAATATGTAGTGATAATAATTAGAAAAGGGACTTTTTATTATTAACAATATCAACAATATAATATGATTAAAAGTTAATTCTTCAATGTGCTTGTTTCCTTTGATTTTTTCTATTGACATTATTTTTTCAATTAATGAATATTAAAAGATGAGCACTTTTCCAAATTTTTTACGGGCTTCTTCAAGCTCTGGCAGCGTTGTATAATTACCTTACCCTCCGAATTACATAATTGGTGATTTGTATCGACCAGCTGACTACTTATTGGCAAGCGCGTGCGTGTGCTCTTTCCTCTCACTCCGTCAATTGACTGATATTGACTTATCCAGTGGCCTTGGTATTGTCAATTACCTTTGTATTTTCAATTTTACTTGGTAAAATAAGTACCGTACGCAATTTGTACGTTTATGACATATATATCTCGCCTCTTACCGATTGCCCGTAGCTTCAGATAAACTTGCCAAACTATACAGTACAATGCTCTAAGGCTAAACTTGAACGGACCACCGCGACGCGTCATTACAACTTCATAAATGTGGTCACAGTATACCTAACAAACATTAGTACTGCGCATACTAGACGCCATGTTCTGAGGATAAAATATTTAGACCAATCGAGAAAAAGGAGTGTAGTGCATTCTCCTGTCACTGTCTGGATTGAATCCAACCAATGGAATATGTACATTCGAGCTATTTGACAGTTCTGATTTCTGACATTACTCAGCACGATGAACGAAGGAAGAAGAAAACGTCACGAACGGATGTTAATTGCATGATTTCTCATTCTATGTGTGAACAGGTGTTTTGTAAATTGTTTTTTGAGTGAGATTAGTGAGAACATTTAAAAAGTAAAGCCCTATTCACTGAATATAGATATTTGTGATTTTTTTAATAATCTATTGCAATGGCAGGACATGTATGTGCAGTGAAAGGCTGTTTTAATAGTAGAGCGAAGACAAACGATAGCTTCTTTTCATTTCCTAAGGATTCACAAAGGTATGTTTCTCTTTGGTGAAAAATTTTGGAACCAGATGTAAGGATAATAAATATTATTATTGACATGCTGTTTCATTTACTTTCATGCCAAACCCCATTTTTTGAATATCTACGAGAGAGAAGCACACAAAAGTCATATGATGCATAGTGTTTAAAAAAGCATAGTCTATAACATCTTTTTTTTTATGAGTATAGACATAAATAAAGTCATAATATATCAACATTTAACAAACGAAAATTACAAAAAATATCCTCATTTGTTGGATTGTTACAATAAAGAAATTTTTAAGTACGAGTCTGTCGTTCCCATAACGCTGGCTCCTGACGTGACATTTATCCAGAAAACATGGCCGACAGTTACTTTTAAACTTCAAAGGTACCGCCCTGGAGATGCACTACTGTTTGTTAGGTATACTGTGATGTGGTTGTTAGTGGACGGAGGTCGTGGTTGGGTCGTTAGGCTAAACTTAGACGTACCACAGCGACAGATGACGACAACAGAAATACAAAATAGTCGTGACGTGTTGCTGTGGTCCGTCTAAAGTCTACAGTCCAGTTTACTCTTGTACGCAAAACAGTTTTTTTACGGCGTTTTTTAATATCTCAGTCATTTGAGTGTCGAAAACGAGCAATAAAGCTTTCCTTAATTTAGTCATAAGCCGTTCGTAATCTGATATTAATCTAAACGGTCACCAACCGTCTCATTGCCTTCGTCGAAACCTTATAGATAATAATTAAAGATAAAAGTCTATAAAAAGACGTAAGTATATTCAAATGAATTCCCACTGCTGGAGCATACACAGATCCACATTTACGTAAAATTAAGCAAATAAAAGGGGGTTTTATATTTATTTTCATGTCGACATAATAGTTAGGATAATGCCTTAATTAGAGAGTAGCGTTACTTTTTGGAATGAGCTTGTACATAAGAGTGGGAAGCAATATTCTTGATCGAAAGCATGCGCGGTAGAGGATGAAAATATTAAAAATTTTGAATTATATATAGGCCAGACGATAGGGGTAACAACTACAAGTAATTAGTAATACGGCTGATTTCATTTCATGAGTACCTTGAAGTATGTAGATTAATATAAAAAAAGTTTACTAGTCTATCGATTTCCCAAATTGGATAAAAAAATCAAAAAACTTTTTTTTTCGAAACTTTTCAATATTTCGCGCTGGGAGGAAAGTAGAGAAAAATAAAAAATACCACCTGTTGGGGAAGGGTTTTGCAAAAAAAAAGGTTACCTGAGTTTCTCTCATCCGAGCAATGGTTTGTCCAGAAAAAATTCGGTAAACTAAGTATGTGTTCCGCATCCGCGCGACTCTATTTTCTGAAGCGCGGCGGAGTACATTATAAACTATCATTGTACAGTTAGAATGTAGATATAAATAATTGTTATACGACGTTTTGAAGAGGAAAGTGTCGGCTTTAAGATGGCATTTTTTTTTTGTCACAGCACATAATCATTTTTGGCAAATATCTCATATATAATATAAATGTTATATTCTAATAAAAAACCAAGTATCTCAATAAAAAATATATTGTATAATAAGGTGGTATTGAAACAATTTTTCGAAGGAAAGAAACTGTAATTCAGGAGGTCTGTTCTATAGATAAAATTTACGGATAATCAATTTTTCATAATTACGAAATAAGGCACTCTTAATTATTTTGTAAATTTTTGGAATCTTGAATTCACAAGAACACATTTATATTAAATACTGTAACTTTGATAAAACTGGAGTAATTTTAATGGGGTTTGCGTAGAAATGTTGGGGAAACTTCTAAGATCAAGAATATATAATCACAAAATTAATTAATTCACATACATTTTTGGATTCAATGATTTTTATAATAGGAATCTCCTTTATTTTTTCAAAATAAAATTTCATACTCCTGTAATATAAAGATTAATATTCGACGAACAAAATGTATATATGTACAGTGTGTCTACGTAAGTTGGCGTCATACGGGTAACTTTTTTATTATCAAGTTTTCGAAAAAAAGTTAGTCTTTATAAAAAGTTCTGCATGGTCCAAAATATAAAATGCAACCATCAGATATGAAAATTTAGCAGTCGTATACGAGGTTTGTTAAAAAATGAGATTTGTGCTCGAGAGTAAAGTACCTTTATTTTTAACAATTTCGAAAATTATTGTAAAGAAAAGATGTTAAGAATTAAAAATAACTTTCAAATATTCAATATTGTTTATTTACATCAGAAAAAATATTAATCTACTATTATCAAGACAATTATCTCTAAATTTTTATTTTGAAGACTGATAACCTTAAAAAATCATTAGGTTGTAACGTTTCAACAATGCATTTAAATGAATAACAAATAATAATCTCCATCCTCAATTAACTAATGCCTCCACATATCCTCCATCTCTGGTGATACATGTAACCGTTCGATTACAAAATTCTCTTAAGACATTTCTAACCATATACGAGGAGTTATACTACGAACCGCTTTTGTAATTTCTCTATCTAAATGGTCCACATCTCGAAATGGCCTCTGATGGTATACCTTTTGCTTTAAGTAACCCCACAAGAAAAAATCGAGTGGGGTTAAATCCGGAGGCTAACGAATTTCCGAAAAACGATGAATAACTCTTCCATTGAAAATATTTTCAATGTATTGACGTACATCTAATCTGCTGTGACATGGGGCACCATCCTGCTGGAGCCATATCTGGTGACGTTCTGGTAGGGGTAGGCTATCCAGAAAATCACTTATTTCATTGTTTAAAAACAATTAATAACGATCCGCATTTAAGTTTTGCCGAAAAAAAAAGGTCCAATTATTCGATTTTTATAAATTCCGACCCACACGTTTGTTTTAAACGAATACTGATCCCTAATTTTCAATGTAAAATGTGGATTCGTATCATTCCACCAACGGCAGTTTTGGCTAGAAACTGTCCCATTTGAAGAGAATGTTGCTTCATCTGAAAAACAAACACGTCTTGAGAAAAATGGGTTATCTTCCAAGTTGCCCTGTATGTCATGACAGAATTCAAATGCCTAACATTATCTCCTGGTCTTAGAGTATGCATTAGTTGAGGTTTGTAAGGGTGATATTTGTGTTTTTTTAGAATCTTTGCAACTGTATCTTTTTTCACATCAAATGGCAATAAAAATTCC